>PVLD010023536.1:0-14355 GCA_004027595.1 Dinomys branickii | reverse complement strand
TAGGCTGAGAGTCATTTCGCTCCAGCTGTTTTCAAGAGTTTGTTTCTTTAGTGTTCAGCTCGCCTATGATGTGTTCTGGCATGAGTTTGACCCTGTGTGCTCAGCTCCGTGAATCTGTAGGTTTATACCTTGCAAAACTTGAGAGAAATTCTTAGAGTATTTCTTTTCTTCTTCTGTGATCCAATGACCTGGATATTAGTATAGTCTTATATATCTTTGAGGCTCTGGTTTATTTTGTTTTGCTTTGGTTTGTATTTTTGAGACAGGGTCTCGCTATATAGTCCAGGATGGCCTTCCAAGTGTGATTCTCCTGCCTCAGCCTCCTAAGCGCTGGGATTACAGGCATGCACCGCCAAGACTGAGTCTGTTTTTTTTTTTTTTTTTTTTTTTTTTCCGGGACCGGGGATCGAACTCAGGGCCCTAGTGCTCAGCGGCAAGCACTTAGCCCACTGAGCTGTACCTCCAGCCCACCTGAGTCTGTTTTTACTTTCAGTCTCTTTTCCCTCTGTTGTTCAGGCTGGGTAATTTCTAGTTTCTTATCTTCAAGTTCACTGACTCTTTCCTCTGCCTTCTCTATTCTGTTATTGAGACTATTCATTGAGCTTTACATTTTAGTCACTGTAGTGTTTGGCTCTAAAATTTCCATTTAGCTCTTCTTTGTGTCTTACAGAGACTTCACACATGGGACACGCTCTGAGAAACACTCCCTCAGGCAGCTTTCTGTTGAGAAGCATCTCAGAGCGCACTCACACAGAGCCCGATCGCTGATCTGCCCTAGCCTGCTGCTGTTGTGCTGCAAACACACGCAGCATGCGACTGCACGGATACTGCAGGCTACTGGGACCCAGCACTAATTATCTGGGTGTTTTGTTTGTTTGTTTGTTTGTTTTTTGGTACTGAGAATTGAATTCAGAACCTTGCACTTGCCAGGCAGGCACTTGTGCCACTGAGCTATAACCCTGGCCCAGTGCTATTTGGGCATCTAATGAAAACATAGAAAATATACAGTAAAAATACAGTGTAACAGACAGCAAGTGACTCTGTATGGGCACTCACCACTCACAAGTGCAGACCGGAAGCTGCTCTGGGCCAGTGGAAGCATTTGTTCGTGAGGCCTGGGGCGTCACCTGCACTGCTGTGCGTTTCCTAGGTAGGCTTGGGCCACACTGCATTGATTGTAGAGTCCTTCTGAGCTTACTATAACTTCTTTTACTTTATATACTTTTAAAATGGGTTAACTTGTTGATTCTTGTAATAACACTTAGTGCAAATACACCCATGGTACAGCTGTATAAAAAACATTTGGGGTGGGTATTGAACTCACCACCTCACCCTTACCAGGCAGACTCTGTGCTACTGAGCTATATCCCCAGCCCCAAAATATTTCTTTCTTTCTTTCTTTTTTTTTTCTTTTGGTTTTTTTGAGGCAGGGTCTTGCTCTGCAGTTCAGGCTGGCCTTGAGCTCACTTTGTTGCCCAGGCTGGCCTCAAACTTGCAACGATCCTCCTGTGTCAGCCTGCCAAGTGCTGGGATTACAGGCGTGCGCCACCATGTCTGTCTTGATTTTTTCTATTTTAAAGATTTTTTAATTTTGCACTTTTAAAACTTTTTTGTTAAAGGATAAAATACAAACACAAACATGATCTTAGGCTAGTGATAGCGCTCTCAATGATACACAAAACCCACCACCACACATGCCATCATTCGTCACCACTGCCCTCGGACTGCTTGGTATCATCGATGCCACTGTCCTCCACCCCCAGGTCTTGTCCCACTGAAAGGTCTTTAGGGCAATAGCATGCATGGTGCTGTCCCTCCTGTGATTGCAACCCTTATTCTGGAGTCCCTCTTGAAGGACCTGCCTGGGCCTCTTCTTGAACAGCTTCCAGCTCCCACTGTTTGCAGAAATACATCCAGGGCGGTTTGCTTCGTTTCTTTTCTTTTCTTTTTTATCACTCATGTGCTTGTAAGCAGATAATGCACCAGGAACACTCCTCTTCACTAATAAAAACCTTTCAGCATTGAAGTCCATGCTTTCAAACTTTTTTTTTTCGAGATGATGTCTCACCCTGTTGCCCAAGCTGGCTTTTTTCTTTTGTTTTGCTTTTTTATTTTTTGAGACAAGGTCTTGCTACATAGTTCCGGTTGGCCTCAAACTCATGACAATCCTCCTGCCTCAGCCTCCATAGTGCTGGAATTACAGGTGTATGCCACCATGCCGGGCTCAAGGATGAGCCTCTTAAGTGTCTTCTTCAGGACAGCATTCATATACTCCTTGGTGACATCACAAGGAACCCAAGCATGTGTCTGGATTTTTGTTTATTTTGGTGCTAACACTGATGCAAGCCTTGTGTGTGCTGACCATGTGCTGCACCACTGAGCTACATCCCCAGCCTCAAGCAAGGGTCTCGATGCTGTCACAAGTGTGATCACTGCCAGAACTGCCAGTGGCTTCTCAGTGAGCCCCTCTGCTGCAGCAACAGCCTGTGCAGAGGTGAAACCTGGGTGGTGACGGTTAAAAAAACAGCACAACCCATTGAGCCACTGACCAACGAGAAGGTGTTTGAGGGAAAAACACTTCGATTTTTTGTTTTGTCTTTTTGAGACAGGGTCTCTCTATGCAGTTCATTTTTTTTTTTTTCCGGTACTGGGGATCAAACTCAGGACCTTGCACTTGCCAGGCAAGCACTTATGCCACTGAGCTATACCCCCAGCCCCTCTCTATGCAGTTCAAAATGGCCTTGAGCTCATATTGTACCCCAGGTTGGTCTTGAACTTGCAGTGATTGTCCTGCCTCAGCCTCCCACATGCTGGGCTTACAGGCGTGCGCCACCACGCCCAGCTGAAATACTTCTTTGAAACTGGGACAAAACTCACCAAGAAAAGGATGATGTATGGGAGCACTATCACTTGAAAGCCAAGCCTTGGAGGGTATTTCTGCTTGGTTTGTGATGCCAGGGATCAAACCCAGGAGCTTTTGGGTGCCAGGCACTCCCTCTACCACTGAGCTGCATTCCCAGCCCTGAACCTCGAAAGGTATGTTATCCTCCAAACAGTAGTTTTCCATCTCCTGGGCACAGCAAGGCAGGAGGGCATCTTGGAAGGGAGCTGCACCGCCCACGACTCCATGGCTCCCGCAGGACCCTGGCAGCGTGTGCTTATTGACTACCTGGGGTCCCACTGTGCCAGATCACAATTTGTAGGCTGCAACACAACCCTAAGCAAGGCTTCTCCTGTCCTTAAAAGCCTTGAATCTTGGCACTGACTTTGCGAAAGTTCTTTTAGGCATCTGTTTCTAGAATAGCAAATTTTCCTCCAAATTGAAGATTTGCTCTGGCAAGTGATTTTCTTCCACAATCAGCTTATCTAGAGTTTCCAAAAATTCTTCAGCTGTGTTAACATCAGCATTCACAGACTCATCTCTCACTTTCACATTGTATGATGAATAAAGATTTTGAATTGGTTAAACCACCCAGTAAATTCAGCACTACAGTTTGGTCCAGCATTTTCTTTCAACATTGCAAGCTTTTTGTTTTGATCCTGATCACCATGGTGCCTCGACCAATACACTTCTGTTTGACTCTCAGTCCAGTCTTGACCCTCAGTCCAGTCATTAGAAGCTTCTCTAGATCTGATAGAAGTCTTTCTTGAATTTTTGTTAATCTCTTGTCCTCCAAGAAGCAGATCTTTTTTACTTTATTTTTTTTTTAGGCAGGGTCTTGCTACGTAGTCCAGGTTGGCCTTGAACTCACTATGTTGCCCAGGCTGGCCTTGAACTCATGGTGATCCTCCTGCCTCAGCCTCTTGATTACTGAAATTACAGGCCTCTGCCACCACTCCTAGCTGAAGTAAATCTTTAACAGCTTCCAGCACTTTGGTTTTGTCTATTTGTTTGTTTTGGGTACTAGGCCTTTAGCTGCATCCCAGCAGCCTCCCCTTTAATTTATTTTGAGATGGGGTCTCACTAGTTACTAAACTTCCCAGACTGGGCTCAAACTTGGATTCTTCTGCTTCAGTCTCGTAGAATGCTGAGATGACCAGCAAGCACCACCATGCCTGGCCCCAGCACTTTGCTCTGTTCTTTAATACCATAGTGGTGGAGCTGGGGATATAGCTCAGTGGAATAAGCACCTGCCTAGCAAGCGCAGGGTCCTGAGTTCAATCCCCAGTACCGCCAAAAAAATAAAATAAAATAATACCATAGTGGTAACGGAATGGGACATGCCCACTGGTAGAGAGACAGCCCCTGGCTGTCTTTTCCCCTCTGTACTCGTTTTTATTTTCATTTCCTGGCAATCACTCCAAATGGCCCCTTCCCAGCAGTGTCGGCAGTGGGTTTGTACCTTAGAAGCCATATTGAACAAAATAACACAAATAAGAGCCAGCACAGGAGAAAATGATACAATCAAGAGAGGTGGGGCTACTACCAGTGAGACACAGGAAAGTGGAGGACAACCCAACAATAAAATGTAGGACTCAGTGCATATGCACTATACTTTTGTTGTGGTTTTGCGACAAGGTCTTGCTAGGTAATCCTGGGTGGCCTTGAACTCACTATGTAGCACAGGATGGCCTTGAACTCAAGATCCTCCTGCCAAGAGCTCCTAGTGTACTTTTAAATGACTGGCATCCCAGTAGGTTTTTCTGTGTCGGCTTCATTAGGGACCCGAGTGCTGCATTATGCTGTGATGTTACACCACTAAGGTGCCGCCAGCTTCGCTAAGCTCTCACAGGGCTGCACAGCTGACCAGAACCTCGTGTGGCCCGAGATGGCGCTGAGGCGCTGACATTTTGTTTCTTTCCTGATACTTTGTATTCATTTGTTCCAGGTATGTCCGTGTTTGAACATATTGTACACACTGCTGCATTTTTATGATGGCTGCTTCAAAATCTTCTTCCAGGAATTCTACTATCAGTGTCATTTTGAGGTGAGTGTTTACAAATTCTATTGCCTTATTCAAGTCAGATTTCTCAGGCTCTTGGTATGGCAAGTGATTACGTCTTTTTGAGACGGGGTTTTACTATGTACTTTAGGCTGGCCTCGAACTCACAACAATCCTCCTGCCTCAGCCTCCCGAGTGCTGGGATTACAGGCCCGCGCCACCACGCCCCATTGGCAAGTGATTATGGACTGGGAATCTGGACCTCACTTTGCTTTTGGGATTTAGCAGGCTTCTGCCACCACTGCTCCTAGGAAGGCATGAAAGCCCAGGGTCTCCGCCTGGCCTCCAGACACCTGGCATCAGAGGTGCTCCTTCTGGCTGCTGTGCAGGGGTGGGAGCCAGGTTTCCAATCAGGGCCTCACTGGTGTGGCTCCTGCTGGGTGGGCCTCCGTGGACACTGTGGGGTACAATGGTCTTGTTACTGCTGTTGGTGAAATACCTGAGTGAATAATGAGGCCTTTTCTGACCCAGAGTGGGAGGCCGGAGAGGACACTGTGTCACCAGCCTCCCCCCAGGGCATCCATTGCTCTGGGCCGCTCCTTCCCCCGTCCTTTGACTGGACAGGGCAGGCTTCTGTTGGGGCTCTTATTGGTCAGCTTTGGGTTGCTGGTGTTGCCGGGTGAAAATATTGAGGAAGCTCCTGCGGAGCCACTCACTGGGCCCTCGGGTGCCTCACTGATTCTCCTTCTTGTTAGTCTTCCTCTGCTTGTTTTACACAGTGTGCAGGGTTTTAGCTGTATGTGCCTGGAGGACCAGGGGGAAGTGTATCTGCTGCATCTTTCCAGACGTGGAGTTGTTTCACATACTTAAAAAACCTTCAAGTTGGCATTTAAAAATCACAGCTTTCATGGGCTTCTGGTTTTTCCTGAAGTGTTGGGAGATAAGTCATCCTGGGCTTTCCATTCTGCTTGGAAATAACTAGCCGGATCCTCAGGCCTGTGGATGGTGATACCTTTTCTACGAACTCACAAGAGCCTCTGCCGCTCATCCTCACCTGCCCCGGGGGTCTGAATTTGATGGCTCTGTACGAGAACCTGCATTTCATCTCCAGGAAGTGTTGGCCACAGCGAAGGCTGGCTGTGACACAGAAAAGGAGTCCTTGGCAGGATCCTTAAAGGATTCTGCTGTGTCATTGTAGGGATGTTCTTCATTCTCAGAACAAAAGCTCTGCTTTAGCACACAGTGTTCTTCTTCTTCATCTTTTTTTCAAAGTGTAAACTTTTATTGAAACTCAGAATCTAGAACAATCAACTGCAATCATGTTTCTGAGAATGAGAGAACTGATGACCAACCAGTGTGACAATGGCAGTGTGTCGTGTTTAAAATTCCCAGCACTCTGCAGGCACACTTGTGCCAGGTATGGAGTGATAGGTCTAGATCTACTAGAAAATATCCAAAACAAAATAAAACAAAACAAAAAAGGAAAGGGCATTTTGGAAGCAAAGCTAGAAGATCATGGTAACCACCGAGGCTTGGTGATAAATAGATAAACAGAGGCAAAAGCATGTACTGGTCACTCTGTATTTTAAAAATTATTTCACAATAAAAACTCAGGAAATCCCTAAGTCTAAGCATGGTGGTACATGCCTAGAGCTGGGGAGGCTGAGGCAGAGGAATCGTCACAAGTTCGAGGTCGGCCTGGGCTGCATGGTAAGTAGGTGAGTTGAAGGCCGGCCTGAACTACACAGCAAGATGCTATTAAAAAAAAAAAAAATTAAATGTTGCATTTCAAAGTTGCCAAAACCAAAAAACAAACAAAGTTCCCAGTAACAACTCACAAAATAAAACCCCTTTGATCAGATTGGCAATGCTATAGTAGGGTGTTGCTTAATTCACATCACGAAGGATAAATCAGGCTGGTGTTGTTAGCAACTGCTTGACACAGAAACCAGAAGTTAGAGTGTAATGCTGCTCCTTAAAACTGTAAAGGCTTTGAGAGTCAAAGGTTTCACACCTTTTTCACATGCTTACTTAAATCCTTCCACAAGGTTTATGATAGACCTGGGGGAGGCTCTGCACAAACACCGTACCACCATGCCTTGCAGCCCTGGCCCACATGGCAAAGGGTACCACTGCAGGGAGAGCAGGGTGGGGGACCCGGATGCAGGGGAACTGAGAGGTACAAGAACCATGGTGAAGGCTGGGTGTTCTTGGTCACCACCCTGTTCAGACAACTCTCAACCAAGTCTCAGATGCCACAGAGGTTAGTGTATAGCAAACTCACCAGAACTGTAACAGCAGAAGTCTGCGCAAACCCACAGAAACTGTCCCCTTGAGGAGGCAATTCCTTAGAGACTGTCTAAATGGAAAAAGAAAAGAAAGACAAAAATCCTACAGTGAACTACTGTAGTTCATCTGTGGAGTTTCAGGGTCAGTACACAATCCACCTATTCTAAACCATTAACTCCTTCCAATAGCTCGGAAAAATGAAAAATTGGTAACATTCTTTTTTTTTTTTTTGTCTTTTTGAGACGGTCTCGATATGCAGTTTAGGCTGGTCTTGAACTCACTCTGTAACCCAGGCTGATCTTGAACTCACAATGATCCTCCTGCCTCAGTCTCCTGAGTGCTGGGATTATAGGCATGCGCCACTAAACCTGGCTAACACTCCTAACTTTACAGTCCTGATACTATTTTCACATATATAATAGTATTTGCTTGTAGTAAGCATAATACAAAGCTACTGAACTCTATTTTTAAAATGAATAGATTTATACCTGTTATAGGGACACTTGCTGGTCATCCCAGCACTCGGGAGGCTGAGGTAGGACGATCACCAAGAGTTCAAGGGCACCATGGACAACACAGTGAGACCCTGTCTCACAAAACAAGAAGGCTGTGAGCCTGGGGGTCCTGAAAGCTAATGCAGCTTTTCAAATGCAGCAGACCAGCTGACACCCCAGTGTCGGACACACAGAAATGCACAGTCCACCTGTTCCTTCCTCAAGCTCCTGTTTCAGCTGCAAGGAGATGGCCACAGGCTGTGCTAGTATAGATGTAACAGGTATTTCTTACTTGTGGGTCAAGGTCAAAAGGCACTGAAAGTCACCCCTCCAAGGAGGGTATAGAGAACTAGAAGTGGAATCAGACAGGTTAGTACACACTGTTCTAAGCAGTTAAGTTTTTAAAAAAAACTCCTCTCTCACTGGGGCTGGTGCTACATGCCCATAATCAGCAGGCTGATGCAGGAAGATTGCCAGGAGTTCAAAGCCAGCCTGGGATACATACTGAGTTCAAATCCAGCCTAAACTACATAGTGAAACCTGTCTCAGAAAACCAAAACCAAAACCAAAAACTTTTCTCTCCTCTTTGGAAATACCTAGTTCATCTCTCTCTTACGGTAACCCTAATCATGCCTTGGAGTTAAACCCTCCAGCCCCTTCATGTGGAAGCGCTGCAGGGAGCCTGGTGGCCCACAGGAACAAGTAAGTTAGCCAAAGCCACAGGTTCTCAGTGGCTACAGATAAGACCCAAGAGGAAGAAGCTCAGCTGGATCCTAGCAAGTGGAAGCTTCAGTGGGCTGCATGAGACCAAAAACATTTCTGTTAGCTTTCTATCACTGTAACAAAATACCTGAGGTAACAAGCCTGTGAAGAGGAAAGGCTTTTTTCACTCAAGATGTCCGATGTTTTAGTCCAAGGTCTTTGGCCTGTCAGTTTGGGTCTGTGGCAGCATGGTGGTGGGGCCTGTTCACCTCACGGTGGCCACAAGGCAAAGGACAGAGAGAGGGAGGGGCTAGTGTTAGAGACAGCTGAGTCAAAGAGAGGTACCATAGGAAGTCAGACAGAGCCAGGCCCTCGGAGGGTCCAAAATGAAAGACACCTGTGGCCACACTTCAAGACAAAAAGACTAAACAAATGTACCTGCATACCTCCCTAGGTGTACACTCCAGGGATTGATGTTCTAAGTGGGTAGCGAGCACCTTGAAGGGTCATTGAGCCAACTTCTTACAGGAAACGCCCCAGTTTTGTATTCGAGCCCGCTTTCTGCGTGACTTGCTTCCCCATTTGATTCCAATTTAATCAATATAGGCTGCCCACAGCTTTATCCATTTTTCCCTGCCTTGGACCCACCTCAGCTTGTGGTTTTTCCTTATGTAAGTCCCTAGGAAAGACAGAGTCTGCGGGTAACCTGCTCGGCCCCCTTCTGTCCCTCTCTTGGACAGAAGCTTTTGTTTCCTCTAATAAATATATTCCACTCTTAACCTCTGTGGTTCTTAGAATTCATTCTTCGATTCTAGAGAACACAAACTCATCTCAGGTATCATTCAGGTTGGGAGTTTTTATTTTTCTGTATCACTAGGATTCTAATATGTCCTTCAAGGATGTGCCCCAAGTGACCTAACTTCCTCCACTCAGTGCTACTCTTAAAGATTTCATGGCCTCCTGAAGCACCACCAGTTGGTGACTAAGACTTTAACACAGGAACCTTTCGGGGACCCAGGATGCAAACTTCACAACTTCTCATCATGGATTCAAGCAAGTGGTTCTGTTAACCTGGCCAGCTCTGCCAGGTCCGCCCCAGTGGGCGCAGCATCGCTCTCCAGGCAGGTGTTTTCAAACTTTTGGGGAACAGGATGCTTGGGGATCCACCTAATACCTTTGATCAGGTGCACTTGGGCTTCTTCCTGAGAGAAATATCAGGAGGCAGCCACTGATTTCCTTTTTTTTTTTCTTCTTTTCTTTTTGAGGTAGGGTCTTGCTATACAGTTCAGGCTGGCCTTGAGTTCACTTTGTTGCCCAGGCTGGTTTCAAACTCACAATGATCCTCCTGCCTCAGCCTCCCGAATGCTGGGATTGCAGGTGTGCGCCGCCACACCCAGCAGCAGCCACTGCTTTCTGTTACCTGCGTTCTCACCACCCTCACTCCCAGCTCTGGCTGTTGGGCCCACGGACAGCTGCTGCTGCTCCCAGCCACAGCTGAGAAAGGACGTGCACACTCTCAGCTCTCTCCTGACCCGCGAAGCCCCACGTGGGCCACAGGCAGCGCTTCATGCAAAGGCCCGGCTCTACTGAGATGCTCACCTCAGGGACTGGACACAGACACTCGGTTTGGCAGCAAGGACCTCAGCTCGACACATCTTGCAGGTCATTCTCCTCGGCCCCCCATGCCATGTGCCTGGCCCTCCATGCCACAAGGACACAAGAGCACTGATGTCAGACAAGGAGACTCAGTGCCAAGTGGCTTTGATCACAGATAATCTATCAATAATCCAGAGGAGGAGGGAGATTGAGAATGGAAATGGGGAGAAGCAACAGCTAAATCAATTGTCTAGTAGCTTTTGTATACAAAGTTTTTCTGGGTTAAACGTTCTGTGTGTATGTGCACGCACGTGCATCTGTGTGTGTGTGTGTGTGTGTGTGTGTCTGCGCACCTAACAGGGAAGTTCTATGATATAGAATGATGTAGAATGGTTTCTACTTTGCAACTGAGAAACTACAGCTCAGAGAGGCTATGTGACTTGCTGAAGGTCACAACAGCTAGAAAGAGATGGCAGGATTTTGAATCCAGAGCTTTCTGCCTCTGTGCTGGGTGTGTTCTTTTGGCCCCTCCTGTTCTGCCTGTTCTCTATTTTGTACCCAAGGAGATGGAGCAGACGATGTCGATGGGCTTCCTGGTTCTCTACTTCTGGTTGGGTCTGGCTAGTGAGGAGCCTCGGCGGGCGGGAAGTCAGAGGGAGTGGAGCGGGAAGCCTGGACGCTCATCCCCCAGCTCCCTCTGCGGAGTTGCTGCAGACGCCACTTCTGGTCCTGACCAGCTCACTGTTGAGGCTTCCACAGCCGCACCTCCCTTTGCCTCTGAGGCCCGAGGTTTGTGCGCTTTGCAGCTCCCCCACATTCCACATGCACCTTTGCAAAAAGTCCCTTCGCTAAACTCACTTTAAACCATCCCAATCCAATACGCCATCCGTTCCCTACTGCTCTCCGTACCAGACCATGGATTTGATTTTCAGGCCAGTCCCGTCAATCATTCAGAATCCCGATTGAGCCTTACAGGAAAAACACTGGCAATGTGATTATCTGTGTCCTGCAGGAGCGAGGGACAGGGCTCGGTGCTACGGAGGGGCCCCTCCTGCAGCTCCGGTCTCCAGCCTGTCTGTGGTCCCAGCTGGGAGGACTCTTTGCTCAGGCCTCGCCTGAAGAACTGATCCTGGGCTGTATGGAGCCCAAACGGGGAGAAGCCGTGCTCCATAACCCCTGCTCCAGGCCAGCCTGACCCAGACTTGGATTTGAGATGCTTGATGTTATGGTGCAAGTGACATGTCTCCTGGCTTGTGGCTCTAAGCAGACTTCTGTGACTGGGTTCTCCCAGTCTCTTCCATGGCCAAGGAGCTCCAAGGCAGCACGGCCATGACATCTAGGGTTGTTCTGGCCTTCAGCCCCAGCCGGCAAACAAGGCCTCTAAATAACAAGCAGATTCAAGGTAAGTGGCCTGGCCCGGGTCACTTCCACTCTAATCTCGGTGTTTTTTAAGTAACAGGTGTCAACTCCAAGAACCTAGAGGCTCACTGGCACTGAACAAGTCCTTTAGGTACCAAGGAAGAGGGGAAGGACACGACATCTTTCTTTTGTCATTCAGTTTCTGTTTGTCATTAGTACGAGTTTGCAGTAAACAGCAGCAGCACCCCTGAGGGTAGATGCTGCATGCACAGAACACACCTTCACTGGCTTTTCACGTTTTCGTACCTCTCCCCCACCTCCCTCATCTTTTGGTCTCCTTCCCCTTTTAAATTTTTTTTTGCGACAGGGTTACTATGTAGTGTATTGTCAGCTCCATCTGTCTTTTGGTTTTTGGCCTTTTTGAGATGGTCTCGCTATGTAGCCCAGGCTGGCCTTCAACTCACAGAGATTCTCCTGCCTCAGCCTCCCAAGTGCTGGGAATACAGGAATGTGCCTCCAATCCCAGATCCATCTGTCTTTAGTAGAGTTTGCAGTGATGGAGTCATACAATATATACTCTTTCTGTCTGGCTTCTTTCACTCAGCATAAAGTTTCTTCATTTTATTGTTTGTTTTGTTTTGTTTTTCCAGTGCCAGGATTTAATCTCTCTCCAAGTCACTAAGTTGCTCAGGCTGGGTTTGAACTTGGATCCTTCACACCTCAGCCTTCCAAAGCGCTGGTATTACAGGCCTGCACCACACCCAACCAGCCTGTTAGTCTCTTAATAACAAATCTGCAGAAAGATGAGTGACACACCCATGTGTATATAAACATGTACACACATGTAAATACACACACGTACCTACTAGAAGACAGTCACCAGAGAGGTATTCTGGAGGTTTTCTGTAGTCTTCACTTGCCTAAATTCTTCTTCTGTCTTGCTCCCATCTTCAGTACTAGCAATTAAATCCAGGGCTTTGCCAGGTACCCAACACTGAGCTACAACTGTAGCCCTTTTTTGTTTGTTGTTTTGTTTTGCTTTTATGAGACAGGGTCTTGCTAAGTAGTTCAGACTGGCCTTGAACTCACTATGTAGTTCAGGCTGGCCTCGAACTTAATCCTCCTGCCTCAGACTCTTGAATGCTGGGACTACACGTGTGTGCCACGATGCCCAGTTTGCAGACCTTTTTTATATTATTTTGATACAGGTCCAAGTTGTCCAGGTTGGCCTTGAACCTGTGATCCTCTTGCCTCAGCCTCCAGAGTAGCTGGGATTATAGGTGTGTACCACCATGCCTGGCCTGTATTCATTTTCTTAATAGTGTCTTTGGATAAGCAGAAGGTTGCCCCGCCCCCCAGTGCAAGGATTAAACCCAGACCTTGTCCGTGCTCGGCATGCACTCTACTCCTGAGCTACGTACTCAGCTAAGAAGTTTAAGGTTTTTCCTTCCACCCCCCCACCCCGCCCTAGGATGGGGATTGAACCCAGGGCTTTGCACTGTGCTGCATCCCTAGCCCTTGTTTTTGTTTTGAGACAGGGTCTCATTAAGTTGCTGAATTGCCCAGGCTGGGCTGGAATTTGTGATCTTCCTACCTCAGTCTCCCAGGGCACTGGGATTACAGACCCATACCATCACACCTAGCTTATGTTTTAATTTTCATGAAATTTAACTTACCAGTTTTTCTTAATGGTAGGTGACTTGTGTTTTTTTGGAGATACGTTTGTATGCTTTTTAGAACTATGCTATTGAAACCAAGGGAAAATGTAAGCTCTTCAGCTTCCCTTGCTTCCTGGCCTTCATTTTTCTCTCCAGCTTTGGCTGTGACAGAGCTAAGCAGCATCCTCCCCTGGCCACAGGAAGCCGTGGCTGGTTTCTGTGCTGCATCACCACGCTAAAGATACCTAAATTGTCTTTCAGGAAATTGGAGACTGTTTTTGTCTAACTCACTCAGCTTGAAACTACTGACCTTCTCCACCTGGGTTTACACACCTGTCCGGAGGATGACCTTCTGAGGACACAGGGAAAACTCCACGCTGCGAGCTTGACAAGACCGCTTTCCCGTGCAGGTCTCGGGCAGCCGTGGGATTGGGCAGGCGCAGGCGCTGGGGCTTCACTTTCTCCTTAGCGCCAGTCCTCTCCCGTGTCCCAGACTTCCGTTTCCTTCGCTGTATTCTTTGTTAGAAGAAGGTCAGAGGACTGCTAAGTCAGAGGACTTACATAAGAACATGAATATCAAGGGTTGGGGATCTTGAGAGTTATTTTATTTTCCTTTACTTATCAGATGGAGTCTTGCTAAGCTCCCCAGCCAGCCTTGAATTTGTAATCCTCCTGCCCTAGCCTCCTAAGTAGCTTGGGTCAGAGGCATGTGCCACTACACCCAACTTGAGTCATTTTAGGTTTTGTTGTTGTTAGTTTTTTAAATAAATAAATTAATTTTTTGGAGACAGGGTCTTGCTATGTAGTTCAGGCTAGCTTTGAAAGCACTATGTACCCCAGGCTGGCCTCAAACTCACAGTTATCCTCCTGCTTCCGCCTCCCTAGTACTGGGAGCACAAGGTGTGTGCCCTGATGGCTGGCTAAGAGTCATTTTAGTTTTTCTTACCGTTATTTTGTAGTTTTCAGAGACATTAAGAAAAATGTTGCCTTTCATATTTATTCACATACTTTTGAATTATTAATTAATATGGTTGGTATAAGCAGATCAGTGTATTATCTGTGTCCTGTTTATCGCATCTAGTTTTTAGCCGTTCTTTTATTTTCTTTTATGTTAACCAAGTACACACAGTGAAACGCACACACAGCTCCTAAAGGCTGCGCGAGGTGTGATGGTCGTGAGCACCGAGCACTCAGCACTACACTCATGAGACACACACAGGCTCCCTCTTGCTCTTCCCGGCCTGTCCCCAGCCTTGTCAGGCAGAAACCGGCTTGCCTGTTCTTGAATTTCACGTGAATGGATTTATATTGCATACACACCACACTGCTCCTGGGTGTGTGTGTGTGTGTGTGTGTGTGTGTGTGTGTGTGTGT
>PVLD010023535.1:0-27194 GCA_004027595.1 Dinomys branickii | reverse complement strand
TCTCTCTCTCTCTCTCTCTCTGTACTCTAAATCCCAATAGCCATTATTTCACCCTGATTTACATACCGATTTTAAAGGCCTGCACAATCCAATTGTTTTCTTATATTCTGACCACACTTTTATAACAGCCTTTTCTGATATTTTGGCTGTGCTTAAGTATTCCTAACTCAAACCTGCCACCTATTATTTATGTTATCCCAGCAGTCCATTTCCAACAGTGAACATACATGACATGCCCCCATTAATAAACAATTTCCCATGAGTTCTTAATGGGAACAGACCTCTGTAAAAGGTAAATTAATAAGAGAAAAACAGTAGTTTAGTAGCATGCATAATTCACATATATATGGGAACACCTAAGAAGTCAATAATTCTTAAAGAAGTAACTTTTAATTCTAGCATATATAGCATCTTCAATGAAAGACAATGGATATTTAGAGAATTGGAAGGATAAATGAAAAGGATTTTCATTCTCTAAGTATGGCAACCTGTGGGCAGGCAAATACATGGCCACCTCTCCTTAGTGAGGAGAATCTGTTAATGTAGATGGCTTTGCTGCTGCATTAATCAGCTTTCCTGCTGCTGGTACAAAATACCTCAAAACTGCAATTGAAAACAGGAAAAGTTTAATTTGTCTCCCAGTTTCAGAGGTTTGATCTATTGTCAGATGCCCCCATCATGGGAATATCATGGTGGAAAGTTGTCACAGAGCAAGACTGCTTAGTTTATGGTAGCAGGAATGAATCAGAGCAGGGAAACAACACCAAAGAGGAAGGAATTCGGGACCAGATGTAGACCCAAGGTCATACCGCCTGACACACCCAGAGTGTGTTTTACTAATCCCTTAAGCAGCTCTCAAGCCAAAGTGATAGTTAAGCATAACCACCACATCCCAGTCCTTGCCAACTTGACACCCAAATGCATTTCTTCAAACCATACTTAATTTCCAAATAAAAACAATAGCAAGTTAGTAATTCCATCTAACATGATACTAATGTATGTACAGCTGAAAATGCCCAAAAAATGCAATAATCCCTTCCCCAAATGCAAAAGTTCACAGAATAGACATTGCCATTCCACGGGGTGTGGGTAGGGAAGAATAGGACCAAAGCAATACCAAAACCCAGCAAGGCAAATATTAATCGGGTAACTCTGTATCTGGCACATGGAATGTGGTACTTAGATGTGAGCTCCACAGATTTGGGCAGCCCTATCCATATGGTCTTGCTGGTTGCAGTGCACATGGCCTCTCCCTTAGACTGGCTCTGTTAGTTTTCTATGACTTTCTGCAACAGGTGTTCCACATTCCTAGCACCTCCAACATCCAGGGATCTGTACTTCACCTTTGACTTCACCCCCACAGCTTTAGGCACCCACACTTTAGGGACACATTGGCTAGTCTCCCCGACATTCCTTTGAGAAGTCTCCATGATTTTATAACACTTGCATTCTATATGACTGAGTAACTAGCATCATTTGTACATTGCCAAGTTTGACTAGTGGTTGAAGCAGTAGCCAGGATCCCTTGAACCATAACTACACTTGCCACTGAGTACCTGAAGAGCTGTGCATGGTGAAATGAATCCTGAGAAAATAATTCCCTAGATGGCCTTTTTGAGCAAGGGGCCCAGAGATTCTCTTCTTAAATAAAATATTTACACGTTTTCATCTTTTAACCTGCAATGGATGTTGCCAATTTCTGAGATGCTCTCAAGGTATCTTTCTTACTGTCCCAGTGCAAAGTACTTATTTTCTTCTTAGTGGTGCTAATCTCTTCCATATCATTTTGGCCCCAAATTTGCATGTACTTCCTTTTTAGCCAAAATTTAAGTTTTTTAAATCTCTCTTTGGTTTTTTGCTCTAGATTTTTAATATTTATATGGCCAAAAGTAGCCAGTACAACTCATACAACACCCTCAACATTGAGGTGCCTTGAAGTTTCCTCTGCCAAATCAATTAGTCCATGGTCCTTAAACATAGCCTCCTACAAAATCTTAGAACATGGGCAAAATATAGACAATTTTTTGTGAGAATATAACATGCATGGCCTATAGTCCAAAATCCAATAAAATCTTCCTAAGCCTGTCCTCTGCTATCTATATTCCTGAGCTCCAACCAGAATCACCCATCAAATGCTGGTTACAGCCTTTTAGTCTGTCTCTAGCCTGATTCTCCAAACTCCTCCCAGAAATCAGGTCCAAATGATCAAGAATGATCACAGCAATGATCTCATTTCTCTGTTACCAATTTTCTATATTAGCATTGCTAGCCAACTTTCCCATTTGTCCTAGCTACTTCCTTATTGTTGGAACAAAATGCCTTAAAGGAGCAAATTTTTTTCATCTCATGATTTGTTGAAGTTTCAGTACATAATCAGCTGGCTCCAAGACAGATTGTCATGGCAGAGGTAGGGTCACAATGGAGAAACAGTTCATGGCAGAGCAAGAAGTAGACAGAAAGCAGCCAAGCAGTCAGCAGCCAGCAGCAAGCCTTACGGATTTTATAACTACCCAAGATAAAAGCTGATAGGATGGTATCACCCACACCCAGGGTGGTCTCTTCATTATCCACATCCAGAACTCTACTAAATCAATAAGTGGGATAATTTAGTTATCGTTCACTGTTGATCCATATTCATTCATCCCAGATCAACTACCTCTGAAAAGCCTCACATATCAGCATGTGAAGTTTTGGGGGACATCCAGATACAAGCCATAGCACCACTCTAGGTACGAATACCTGACAAGTGCAATGTAAAGGTGGAGCAGTTTAATTGGAGTCTTGGTTTCAACCCAGGATCATCTTGCCCCACAGCAGGAGCATCACGGCAGGAAGACGTGGAAGAAGGAAGCTGCTCAGTTAATGGATGCCAGGAAGTAAACAGCATGCAAGCAATGCAACAGAGAAAAGAGCTGGGAAGCAGGAGACTGGGGTCTTGACTTTAATCTATCCAGCCACTGGTTATATTTGATAGGAGAATTTCAACCATCACATTTGATATCATTATTGATACATAATTTCTGCAATTTTGTTAAATGTTGTCTTTTTTACTGACCCTTTGTTCCTTTCTCTTCCTCCTGCTGTCTTCCTTTGTGATTAAGTGACTTTCCCATCATTGTATGTTCTGATTCCTTGCCCTTTATTTTTGTATATCTATTATAGGTTTCTGTTTCATGGTTACCCTTAAGTTTACCCCACAGAATATATATTTTTAGCCCTTTTCTTCCTAGACTCCAATCACCAACTTCTCATACATCTCTTCAGCTCCTTTGATGAATGGCCATTTCATGGGACTTGCTTCTGGCACGGGAGCTCTCCACCAGGGTGATTTTCCTCCCCAACAAGGGACATTTTTCAGTGGGAAGGCATTTTTAAATCAAAAGCCAACACTGGCATCTACTGAGTAGAAATACCGAACATGGCCCAGCACAACAAATTGTCTAACTCTAATACTCACAGTGCTAAGGTCAGGAAACCATGCTCCGGCACATGCCCTAAATATGTTCACTTCCATCTTGTCTATTGAAAGGGAGAGATGTGTTTGGCTGAGCAGTGATGAGAAATAATTCACTAAGCATCATGAAAGTCTGTGTTCCATTTTGCTCTGTTTCAAAGTCATGATGTTCTTTAAGAATCACTCAGTATTTTAGAAAAAGTAAAATTATGTTGCCCTATTAGACAATGATACATGACCCTTTCATGCAAAATTCCATTTTCATGTCAAAGCTCATTTATACTCTTTAATCCAGAACTAAATTTGCAAACTTCTGGCACAACACAGTTTCTTTTTTTGGTGCCCTTTTTTGTTTGTGATATCTGATTGATTCTGTTCAGTTCACCCATGTGTTTTAGGTCTTTTATTCTGTCTCCTATTTTTTCTGTCTCTGTTCTTTGTACCCCTCCCCATTACAAGTTCTACTAACGTTTGAAAACTTGTCTACTTTTAAGAAGACTAATCTGCCAAAATTCTAAAACATTTAAGGAAACCATAGCTAACACAAAACATGACAATTGACTCTCTTTCCCTCCAACTACGCCATAGGCTGATACTGAGTCTAAACAAATTTGCTATAACTGAACTCAGATATTTAGGTTAATATCTCCTTTTTTCCACTTGGTACTGTAAACTACCCTGTCATGCCGTTGTTCTTTTCTTCCAAGTCAGAAATACCTGCTGTGCAAAATATTATTTCACCAAAGATTTCTGTATAAATCTGAATTTCCTTTTTTGCCTCTTTGTAACCTTTTTGTCTGACTTTCCTAAAAGGACAAGGGTAAAATTAGTCATTATCAGTGATAACAGGAGTGCTACCTAGATGGCAGATGACCCTGGTTTGTAAGTGTAGTGGACGAGCTGGGAGAATGTCATTAGTTTGATGTATAACTTTGAGAAATCTGATTTTTCTCTGTGGAATGATTCATCTTCACATGTTCAAAACAGAAGTCATACAAATGCCAAAACAGTTATTTAGCCCACCATTTACTTCAACTGGACCATGGACATACCTTCTATGTGGATTGGTATGGTTTATCTTGATCTCAGATGTGAAGCCTGAGGCATGAAATGACAGGATTATTTGGGATAAAATGTCTTACCTCCCCCTCGTGGGTCAAAACACAGAGTCAGAAGTAATAAGGCATAGGATTAGATTGTACAAAAGGAGAACATCCTACCTCACCTTACCATAAAGTTTGAAATGTCATTGGTAAAGCTGTCTGATTTACTTCATACGTCTCAGCTCTTTTATAAGACTAACTTCCCTTTTTGTCACATCATCACGTCATCCAATCCCAAAACAAGTTTTCCAGGAATAACAGTGGGAAATCTGCTTCTTTTTGCAGAAAATATTTAAATGGTCTGAGTGAGGACTTGAGTGAGACTTTTTAAAAATATATATGACAAACTTGAAAGCCAAAATACCACCCTCAATATTAATGATACTGTTCTATAATTCCTGGAGTGGCTGTACTATTGCAGTAGAGACAGTAAACCTTCAAGCACACAGAAGACAGGTCAGTGTTAAAAGAGTACACATCATTTTAAAATGTGGCTCAGACATATTGGAATGACAAAAAATAGCATAGCAAATTTTGTTCATTATGTGAATTTAAATAATAGATTTTTCATCTACAAATTATGCATTGATGATTATATTTCATCAAAGACAAACCATTAAGTACAATTTAAGAAAGGAAAAAAATAACCCTCAATTAATTGTTAAAACCATTATTTCAAATACAAACAAAAAAAAGAAAAATTGGTATCAAAGCAATTATGGTGTACTACTTTCTAATTACATTTAATGTTAAGGGTGGCCAGGGATGCAGCTCTGTGGCATAAGTGCCTGCCTGGCAAACACAAGGTCCTGAGTTTGATCCCTCTACCAAAAAAAAATTAATATGAAGCTTTTAAATTCTAGTTTTGTTATGCTAAGAAGTCATTTTAAAATGAAGGAACTGTAGACGATCATTTTCTTTTGAGTTTTATTGCATAAAGGTATGTTCAGAAACCTTTTAAAACTCATCTTACATTTCTTCTTAGGAGCTTTGGAATATTTTGATCCTTAAAAAACAGAAAAGGAAATTAACTGATGTTCTTCAATATGGAAGAAGCACACCTTGGCATAACCCTGAATTCAATTTGACTTTACGTACAGGGTGGTATTGAGGAGCTACTGCTCCGGGTAGATGAGCAGGTCATTTTGAGAATGTGTGTAATTTAGCACAATGTTTGGTCTTGCTCTAGATGTCTGTTGTTCTATATTTTGTTTTTGTCCAGGGTAACAGATCCCAAGAATGAGGTGCCATGGGTGAAAAGAAAAGCAAGAAAAACAAAAAAAGCAAGAGAGGTATATTTCTGGGATCAGGGGGCTTGCAGCCTCTCAGACTGCAGCCTCGAGTACAAAACTCAGTTGCCTTTTATTGAGGGAGAACAAGGGAGCAGGTAATACAAATGGGCGGGTGTCAAACGTCTTAGCAACTTAATTATATAACTTAATTATCATAAGTATGAGATTTGATTTAGTAATCCATCATGTTATCATTCCCCTGGCATGTCTCAGTAAAGCATTTAGTGTTGACCTTGCAGCTTTCCACAAGGACACAGGTTTTACAGTCTTATCCTCTCCACGAATGCTTTTGCTAGACTCCCTCCAGAACCAAACAGTAACGTGGCTTGGTCAGGCCTGAGGCAATGCACTGAAAGAATAATTAAAGAATTTTCCTTCTCCATGTGTAATCCAACATATGCCTATAATCCCAGCATTTAGGAGGCTGAGGCAGGAGGATCATAGACACAAGGCCAGTCCTAGCTTTATCGTGAAGCCTCATCTTAAGAAACCCTAACAAATAATAAACAAATCATTGTGTGTTCTCAGTGCTTTCTCTAACTAAAGAATGTTCTTTTGCACAGATGCCAAATTGTTGACACCTTAATTGCTAAGATTTACCATGTAAACTTAGTCAAAAGGAAAAGATAGTATTAGAAAGGAACTAGCCAGTGCCTCCCTGGCAAATGTGAGGTCCTGAATTTGATTCCTCATACTCTCTCCCAAAAAAGGAAACAAGAAAGCAATTAGGTATAGTTTTGTCTAGCTAACATTTTATTTGACCACTCACAGAGGTGAATTATCACAAATAGTGATAAAAAAACAAAGCATCCAAACTGGAAAATTAACTGACTCCATGATGGCATTTGGAAACTTTCCACATACTTTTCTCCAATTTGACTTCAGAAGATGCCACTACCACCAAGCTGCTCAAGAGTATCTTACCTAAGGTAAATTCTTCCTTAGCAAACAATATTTCAAGGGGGTTCACAAAACCAAAACCCTATTTCTTGTTCATGGAGCAGTCTAGAGCAGGCGTGCCTAGTCAATACTCTCCTGGATCTTATTTCTCCAGAGACTCACAAACCCAAGACCTTTCCAGCCTCTATAGGCCCTCAATACCCCTTCCCCTCATCTGGAAGATGGGAAAATGGAATGGAGAATTACATGCGAGAGAGTTCCACTAGGCATATTGAGTAATATGGCCATGTCTAGCTGCAAGAGACACTGGGAGAAAATAATGTATACTTGTGTGCTGGAGCAAAACAAAGGACATGAAGTTATTTCTGCCATAACTGGTAATGCTTCCGGTTGGCCAACTGTGTTTGTGTTACTTGGATTCCAGCACAGTTTAAAACAGTTGGCCCTTTAATGCACCAGTCCCCAGCTTTTGTGATTCCACACCATGCCAATTCCCTCTACTCCAGTGCTCACACGCTCAAGCTCCTTTTCTGAATTGTCTTCCTCATTCTGATTGACAGCCACATGTGCTGTGACCTACAACTCAATTATGCATCTTCTTTATGTCTTTCCTTATGCCCTCCCTAGATGGTTGCACTCAGTCTTTGAGCCCCAAATCCAATTTATAAGCAAATGACTTCCAAAATTATATTTCTAAACCTGACCTCTCCATTATTTGCCAGATTCAATATATATCCACCCAACTACATTATATAACTATTTTAAAATTTATACAAAAAGAAATGCAAATCAAAACTCCATGAGGTACTATATCACCCCAGTTAGAATGACTATTTTCAAAGTAACAAATGCTGGCAAGGATGTTGTCTTGGTTACTTTTTTTTTTTTTTTTAAGGAAGGAAGGTTTATTTAGCTTACAGTTTTTGGAGGTTTCAGTCCATACTTGGCTGGTTCTGAGGCAGAGTGGCACACGGCAGAGGGCAAGAGTTCATGGCGGCAGAATACAGCAAAACAGCAAGAACAAAAGGGAGGAATGGCAGGAGGAATGGTAGACAGCAGCCTCTTTCTCTCTCTTACATACACAAACTATCCGCCCTAGGGCGAGTATAGCTCTCACACCCACAACCCAGCAAACTATCCACCCTAGGATGGGTATAGATCTCACATCCGTAATTGCAGCATTGGATCATAGAGCAGTCATAAACTCTAAAAGCCTGCCCCATAACTGCATGAGAACTTGGGGGGACATGCAGACACAAAACATAACATTCTACCCCTGGTCCCCCAAAGACTCATGCACATCTCTGTATACAAACAGCATTTAGTCCATCCACAAGAGTTGCCAAGGTCCTAACAGTTACTGCATTGCTAAAAAGTCCAAGTCCCAAGTCTCCTCTGAGATGTAAGGCAAACTCTTAGCTATGAACGCCTATACAAATGAAAAGTTAAACACTTCCAATATCCAGTGGCACAAAATACACATTACCATTACAAAAGGTACAAACACCGGGATACAGAGCATTGGGAACAAAGCAAGTCCAACATCCAGTAGGGCTAACATTTTATCCTGCAGTTCCAAATCCAGCATCTGAAGCAACTTGTGGCACATTGTGAGCTCCAAAGGGTTTGTATGATTCCATACCTATGGCACTTCCAGTGGTTACAGCTTCTAGGGCTTCTCCCTTGGTCCCACTTTGCTCCCTTCTTGCAGCCTTCCTCAGATGATTCATGGTCCTGGCTTTTCTAAACTTCTGAGGTCTCCAGTGCACCTTTTGCTTCACACTCACAGCTTCACACACTGGTCCCTCAGGGGCACACTGCCTGGCCTCCCAGGCCTTCTGAAATCTGGGTGGAAGGCTTTTTAACCTCAGAACTCTTGCATTATCCATGCACCTAAAGCCAGGGCCATGTGGATGATGCCAAGGTCTACTGCCACCTGGAGCAGTAGCCAAGCTTTCCTTTCTCTTGGCCATAGGGATTGAGTGCTTGGGTTGCTGGGCACTCTGAATTCAATTTTGAGGAACAAATTCTCTATGCTGCCACTTTTCTGGAAACTGGTGTGGCAGCCACCACCATTCTGGGACCTGGTGCAGCCACAGCCACCATCCTGGAACACAACGCTCTGCGGCTTGCTTCTCAAGGCAAGGTCTTTCACCATTGCAGTTTTGAGGCTGCAAAGGATGGAGGCTTGCTGCCTCTTGTGATGCTCTCAGGCCATCTTTTCTACTATCTTGTTCCTCTTCAGCGATCAGGATCTCCTCAATTCCACCTTTGCAATCCACAGCTTTACTAGAGCTTCCCTTCTGGCCAAACTCACAACATTTTAAGTCATCCTACTGGGCTCTTTGCTTTTCATTCTCAATATAAATCTGGCTAAAAGCCGCCGACAATAGCCATGCCACTGCCCCAACGTTCGACTGCCTTGAAATGCCTTTTGCCAGATTAACCAGTCTGCTGCGACCCTTAATCTCAGCTTTAGGCAAAGTCTTTGGACAGGAGCAAAGTGCAAACTTCCTACCAAGCCATAACACACATCATCTGGAGTCCAACAACCAATTCAGTCCTTACAGAAGAAATCTTCCAAACCCGGTCTTTACCAGCAGAATTTCTATCAACTTTCTGGTCTTCTGAGCTCTGACAAGAATCTCCCAGACAGAACAGCCAAAGGCTTTCCAGCTCTAGTCTTTCAGGCAACATCTCTGAACCTTTCTGAACTCTTCCCACAAGCCATTTTCAAAGGCTCTTGAACCACATGGTCAGGTATAGTCACAGCAACAACCCCACTAACAACCCCACTCCTGGTTCCAAATTCTGTCTTGGTTACTTTTTTCTCGTTGCTGAGACAAAATACCCAATGTTCAAAATGAAGGAAGGAAAGGTTTATTTAGCTTACAGTTTTTGGAGGTTTCAGACCATACTTGACTGGTTCAGAGGCACAGTGGCACATGGCAGAGAGCTACAGTTCATGGAAGCAGAACACAGCAAAAATAGCAAAAGCAAAAAGCAGGCAAGAGGAATGGCAGCCAGCTGCCTGTTTACCTCCCTTACATATACAAACTATTGTCCTAGGACGTGTATAGCTCTGACACCCACAATACCAGCAAACTGTCCACCCTAGGCTGGGTATTGCTCTCACACCCATAATCCCAGCATTGGATCATAGATCAGTCATAAACTCTAGAAGCCCACCCCATAACTGCATGAGGATTTGGGGGAGCATGCAGACACAAACCATAACAGATGTTATATAAAAGGCACTCATATGATGTTAGTGGAAATGTAAACTAATACAGTGGCTGGAGAACCAAATGAAAGTTCCTCAAAAAAATAAAAATAGATCTACCAAATGATCCAGGCATACAACTTCTAGGTGACATTCTGGCCTTCCCAGGAAGAGTGCTATACAGGGCACTGAGTCCTAGCTTCTGCAGCTGACAAGTTGGACCTGAAGAGACAGCCATAACTAGGTTGATCTCAATGGACTCCCAGCTATGGGAGCCACACAGAGCTTCAGTGTCTGCCTCCACGGCAACTCCCCTCATGTGTCCATCATGCAAGTTCCTCAGTGGGTGATGACAAAGGCTGACTCTGGCAAACAGGTTAAGCCATTTATCTGCTGGTAGTTTATAATTTCCCTTTGTAAATGCTCTCCACTGGGCAATAGTTTATGACACAAAAACATCACCACACATTTTAACCCATTATAAACTCTGCATGCTTCTCCATAACTGCATTCTGTCAGTCACTTTCTGTCCAGGTCCTGGGCCAGCTGGTCAGACCCTTAGTCAAGGCCTTCTAGAAACCTCCCGTAGAGGTAGCATTTGTCTTGCTTAAAGGTAGTGTGCTTGCTTAGGTTACTTCCCTCCCACACAAAGTGGATGACCTGGTTGACTACTCAGAGTTGTGAATATAAGGAAGATTTTTCTGTCTTCACTGTCTTTTAAGACTTTTCACTGAATATGGCTAGAATGAAGCCACTATTTACTTTTAGTTGACCCCTCCACTAAATAGGTTCAACTTTTCTTCCTCCTTCAGTTCATCATAGAGGACCATAGTTGTGGTTAGGGGAGGGGGCCCTGGAGCAACTATAATGGGTCACAGGGGCTCTGGGCTACCTATACATGTAGCATGTTATGACTTCTAGTCCAATTCTGGCTTCACTCCAAAGGTACCTTTTCATCTGACCATATCCACCTTTATGATTTCATTCCTGATACTATGCAGCTCTTAACAGGCAGTTTTGGACACAAGGTCACTTGGTAGCTTATCACCAAACTTTCTATCTCTACCAGGGCCAAGTAATATGCCAGGAGCTGTTTCTCAATAGACATGCTGTTGTCTTTTACAGATGTCTTGGTTTCACTGCAGAACCCCAGGCTCATGAATGACTGTTCTCAACTGAGGCTTGCCATAAACTCCACACAGCCTCATTTTAAACCCAACATCATAGATCCCATTGAGTCACTTGACCCAAATGACAGGGCTGCCTGGATCATAGCCTGGACAACTGCAGATTCCTGCACTTCTCCAAGTCCCACAAAAAGCTGAAAGCCTTCTATGCTACCTAATACGTGGCTCAAATACAATTTCTTTGTGTGAAATGTCCTGCTTCTGGAATGGAAAGAAACCCATTAGGCACTTTATGCTCCTCTTCTGGTAAGAAATGAAAGACGTAGCAATTTATCTTTCGCTTTGGAGAGGATATTGGTATAATCCTGATGCCTAAAATCATCACTGAAGTGGCAGTTTTTATAGCTTTAACCCACTGTTTGGAATACGTGTATCTTTTTGTTTGCCTTAGATTGTCTCCAAGGTTCCCTGATATAGGGATATTGAAGTGTCAGAACCTTTTGGGGGCCTAGGAAGGGATGATTAGTTGATGGAGACATGAACTCTGGAAGGTACTAATGCCCTTTTCTTGGGAATAGGTAAGACCTCATGTGACTGGGTTAATTCTCATGAAAAGGAGTTGCTACAAAGCAAGGGTACCTATCCTACTGTTTTGCTCCTTCTTCATGTAGAGAGATGTCTTTTTGTGTCTTCATCATGTGTCACAGCCAAGAAGTACTTGCCAGAATGTCAGTACCATTGTGCTTGGAACTTCCAGCCACCAGAACATGAGTCAAATAAACTTCTTTATTTTAGAAAAGTTTCCAGCCTCTGGAATTTTGTCATAGAAACACAAAACAGACTAAAACATTTTCCAAGGCTGTGACATACAATCTACCTCTCATTACTCATCCTATCAAATCGCCATGGTATCATCTGTGTGATAGATTAAGGTGACCTTCTATGAGATATCAGGGAGATCCAGATTTCTTTACAAAATATTCTTTTTATATATAAGGTAATGAAGGAGAAGGAGTAGAAGCAGGAAAAGGAAATGGAAGAGGACAGAATAGGAGAAAAAAGACTTCTGGGAAGATGGCAACTGGGATGGCAACAGAACAAAACACTCTTGAAGGTTCACCACCCCAAAACTGAATTATACCAATATCAAAAGGACAAGAAGCAGAGAAGTGGATCACCTTGCCCAAGGAAATTATAGAAATAAGAGATGAGCCCATCAACAACAAAAAAATCAAACAGCACCTCCCCCTAGAGAATCAACCTGGGCAGCTACAATGGCACAATCAGATCTGCAGGATGGACCAAAACCAGAATGGAGGCAGAGGCCAGAGAGGGAGCACTGACAGTAAGGAAGTGCTGTGGAGACCTCAGTGCACTGACTCCAAGAATGAAGCGAGCAGCAGCAGAACAGACACAGTCTTTTACACTGGCCCTGCCAGCCTAGCAACATTCCAACCTGCCACTGCCAAGAGCAGGCCTGCCCTGTGCACAGGGCAGACCACAGCTCCTGAGCCGCAGCTGCTCAACCCTCACCCTTTACTCATTCCCTCAGTGCATCCAGACATCCAGAGGTTCCATGGTACCCCCCACTTTGGACTGGAGACCATGTCTTGCTCGCCAATATGAACTGGGAAATGTAGTCCAGCAACATGGAGTCAATCTTGGGCAGTATGAGCCACTGGGTGGGGGCAAAGCCGACGCCTCTGGCTCTGCTGCAGCATACAGACCCACTGTGAACAGGCGGAACTACCCAGCCATGACATACAAAGCCGCCTCCAGACTAGGGGACTGGGGCTGGCCCGATGCTGGGGCTGGTTCTGCGGAGCTGCCCAATTCAGCCCAGCCATGACATCCAAAGCCACCACTGGATGAACTCAGAGCCTAGGCAGTTTATAAAGCTGCCACCTGGGCATGTGCAGTCGTCGCTGGGCACAGTCCCTCTGTGGGGTGTGGGAAAAGGTGCTGCCAAGCGTGGACTTGCCACAGAACGTGGGTGAGGATGCCACAAACCATGTGGGGAAGCTCGGGGGGTGGGGAGCCGCCACGGGCCCTGTAGGATCATGCAATCCTACTTTACAGGGCTCGCAGAGATGCCTTGGGTCCCGCAGCCTTGCCCCAGCTCCGGGATCCATCTCCCTCAGCTGCGCCACGAAGCTGGCCCTCCAAGAGCCTAGACACGTGACCTAGAAGAGGAACAAAAGCCATGACAGTGAGAGCAGCCAGAGACAAGATATACAAAAAAATAGCAGTTCTGGAGATCGAGAGATGATAATATATTCTAAGACCTGAGAAACTTCTCCAATTGTCTCCCAAAACTAATAAATAAACTTAGTACATACCTTCAACTACCACAATGAGCATGAGTGGGGGAGACCTCACACTACTTATGCTCAGCATCAAAGGATTGGAAATAAGAATTCAAACCCTCAGATAGAACATTTTAAAACTCCGCCAAGCAAAACTTCCTGGAAGATGGCGACCAGACTGGCAGCAGGGAGGGCTCCTACCAGAAGGACACCACCCAGACACTGGTATGTAGCAACATAAGACAAGGCAGAGGGGCTGGGGATATAGCTCAGTGGAATAAGCGCTTGCCTAGCAAGCGCAGGGTCCTGAGTTCGATCCCCAGTACTGCAAAAAAAAAAAAAAAAATGTGATTCTAAGACAAGGCAGAGTCAAAGCAACCAGTACACAGCCCACCACACCCAGCTCTATGCCTACCCCAAGACTGTGGCCTCCTACCTCTCCACTGTGTGAGCAACTACCTGCATAGAGCAGCAGAGAGCAGTGGTACAGACCCCAGAGCCACCACAATTCCCAGGGATCCAGCCGAGGAACAAACAGGAACTGGAACACAACAGTAAAAGAGAGATGCAGATGGAAATGGATCACACAGCCCCACACCCTTCTCGCTCCAACACCAAGTAGGAAGCATGAGCTGAGTTACCAGGCTTCAGCTCCCACCCCAAACTCCCTCTGTGAGCACCTTGTGTCTGTGTGACCTGTACACTCACCACCTGTTCCCCTCAGCAATGGGATGAGTCCACAGGCTTCAGGACTCACCCTAAACTGCTAATATGAGAACCAGGAGGGACTCCATACTGTTTGCATCTGTGAACATTGTATGAACCTATAGTGATAAACTACATGAAAAGCAGCAGCCCTGTAGTCCAGGAGACAACATAATTTACACAGAAAACCCGAGAAAATCCTTCAATTCTCTCCTGGAACAAATAACTAAACTCAGTGCACATCCTGGTCTACCTCAGCGAGCATGGATGGAGGAGGCCCTATATCACTTGTGCCCAGCATTGTGGGTGTGCCCAGTGCCTGGCTGCAGGAGGAGGGGAGAGATGGCACTGGGGATCAGGAGGTGAGAGGAGGCAGAGACCTTAAGCTGGAGGGTAGACTCGGTCCTATGGCGGGGTGGAGATAGACTCCAGAAGTCATGGGTGGCCTGTAAGGAGACCCTGGGGGCCTAGGAGGGGACTCTGGGGACACTGACAGGGAGCTCAGTAGCCTGAGAGGGGAGGGGAGCACCCTCTGGACTACATAAAAACCCTGAAGATCTGGATCTGGTCTCTGGGAGCACCGTGGTGGGGTGGAGCCCTGCGGTCTGCAGGAGTGACCCCAGGACCACACTAGGCCTCCGGGAGCATCTGGGACCTGCCCTGAGAGTGCCTTGACAGGGCGGAGCCCAGCGGTCCACAGGGGAGACCCCATGGACCCGACCGGGCCTTCAGGAGCTCCTGGAACCAGCCCCAGAACACCTCGACAGGGTGGAGACGGCGGTCTGCAGGGGAGACCTCGTGGGCCCAACCAGGCCTTTGGGAGCGCCTTGGACCTGGCCCTGAGAGACCCACAACGGGGCAGAGCCCAGAGGTCCACGGGGGGCAGCCCCAAGGACTCAATTGGGCCTCTGAACGTGCTTCACCAAGGAGGAGCATGGCAGCCCTCAGGGTAACCCAGCCAACTCAACCGGACCTCCAGTGGCCTTGAAGGCTTGTCAAGGGGCAAATGACTATAGTGAAGTTGGTTCCTTTCCAATTTACCATTTTTGAGGATGGATGCTTTTCCACCTCCTGCCATAGCAGTCTATGCGCACCTACGTTTGTTAAAGTATGATTAGAAACAGCCATGTCTCACCCCAGTCTGAGAGCCTGAGGGAGTAAGTAAACTGAAAATAAATAAATAAATAAATAAATATTTTTTAAAAAAATAAAATAAAATACAGTTACTATCAGAGGGAAGATGACGGATTGGCTGAGAGAACAGCAGAGATGAGGGTGGAGAAAACTGATTAATCAAACGAGCCATCAACTGAACAATAAATGTGAAAATAACATTAAGTATTACAGCATCCAGTGCTAATTCCCTACTATCTTCTTTATAACTCTGTATTTCTTATATTGTTTTTGTGTTAACAAATGCAAAGATAACATTATGTAATACAGCATCCAGTGCTAATTCCCTACTATCTTCTCTATAATTTTGTATTTCCTTTATTGTTTTTGTGTTATCCTGGTTTTTATGTCTCAATTCTTTATCTTTAAAAGGAAGGAAGGAAGGAAGAAAGGAAGGAAGGAAGGATGGGAGGGAGGGAGGGAGGAAGGAAGGAAGAGAGAGAGAGAGAGAGAGAGAGAAAGAAAGAAAGAAAGAAAGAGAGAGAGAGAAAGGGAGAAAAAGAGATTTTAAGACATTGGCACACACAATTTTAGGGGATAGCATGTCTAAAATCTGTAGAGCAGGCTCATAGGCTGGAGAGTGAGTAAAGTTCATGTTGCAGTCTTGAGTCCAAAGCTATTAGAAGGCAGAAAATAAGTATGGTAACTAGTGACACATTCCCAGGGGAGCCTAGAGAAATGACTCTAAGTAAGATAAATAGATAATTACATACTTTCATTGGTGACACACAGCAGATTTATTTCTCATTAAGTGTTTGCTACAATTATCAAGTCAACAAATGGAGAAATTTCATTATATTTTTCTCTCACTTTGGGCAGTCATTGCCTGCTAACATTTGATCCCTGAAGTTGTCACGCCCCTTGAATGACCAGCTTCCTCATCTCATTTGGCCTTTTACATTCTTAGCACTACACTTTCCACAAAGATTTCCAGATTTCTAAAAGGTCCCAAAATCGATATGATTCCATTTGTTTTCTTTCTTAATCTAATAATACTTGGTTTAGTTGCCTAATTTACTGGTACAACACTGACTATTTTACTGTATCATAGATAAAAAGAGTATTTATAGACTACCATTAACATTCCTAAATTAGTTAAGCTGAAGGTATGCAGTGAGGTAAAAGTAGAACACTTCAAGCATTCCAGCAATTTCTACAGTTTAGTTTCATTGTATAATTGGTTACATTATATAAGCAAGATGTTTTTTATTTAAACAAGGTCACTACAAATTTTAGTCATTCAGTTAAAATAATTCACCATGCTTAGATTACTTATACTTCAAGGAAGCCTAGATTAGTTCTATCTACCATATAACTGCAATTCAAAAGGAAATCCAATGTCAAACTCATCAATTCATGTGAAAAGTACAACTTATCAATTAGTTATTTCTGGGAAATAGTTTGACTTTAAAAGTTGTATTTGTTGATGTTAGCTTGTTGACCTTGCAATGATACATGGCATCTTCTCAAATTTTAATTTGTTCTTCAATATTCAGTGGTTACACAGTTTCAAGAACTTTTCAAAGTGATTTTTCTAGGTAATACCCACCTTCTAAAAAAAAAAAAAGGAAACGAGTTCTTTTGAGTGGTCTGCAGACCCTAGACTATTCCTGTAGTGCAGTGTTTGCTGCATATTTGGTGCAGTTTTGGTGCATAACCACAAGATCCCTGGTTATTATTGATGTATGGGTATGTAAATAAGTATCTGGATGAATGATTTCATTAACCATTAAATTTGGCTCTCAACTTTTTGCTACTCAGGATAACAAGAAAGCATAATAACCTGTAAGATGTCTAGTGTGTGACCGAAGAATATCAGGTGAGACCCCCTTTCTAGTTCTTGTCTGACACATGCTGTTTGCACTGCCCGTTATTCGGGCAATTCGTTGATGATCTTTTGAAAGTAAACTATACTAGTATTTTTCTTTCTCTTGCTAGGGATTGAATCTAGGGCTTCACATATGCTAAGCAAGCAAGTGCTATACCATTGAGCCACATTCCCAACCTCTTCGTTTCACTTTAATTTTGAGACAGTCTCTCAAAGTTGCCCAAGCTGGCTTTGAATTTCTAATATTCCTTCCTCAGCCACCCAAGCAGTGGAGATTACAGGTTAGCAGCATTTTCTTGATCTTAAGTTAAAGTCTGTCACATATGCCTTGGGTCCTTCTTGTTTTCTTCCATTTCTCCCTCTTTATTTCCCCTTTCTCTTGTAAACAACTTCTTTTGATACACTGTTGATGTGTGGCTCAGGTGTGGTATATGAAATCTCAAAACATTTTTAGGTTTTCCACAATGAATATATATTTCCTTAATTAGTGGAAAATGTAAACATTAATATAACTGCTATAGGTGCAGAAATCTAGGTTATAGACAGAGTTTTTGTGTTAACTGTTTAATATTTTGAGGGCTCTCAAGAGTTAAGCCTGAAGCAATCCACTTTCTGGGCCCCCTTCTGTCCCTCTCAGACAAAAGCTTTCTTTCTCCCAATAAATTCTTCCTACTCTTAAAAAAAGAGTTAAGTATATACAGTTAACTACATGTGGATTTTAATGTTTTGAATGGAATTTTTGAAGATTTGGGCTGTCATATAACTCACAATACCATTAGATTGTATATCTATTATATTATTGAGTATCTATGATATTCTTAAACTTACTAAGACAATATTTTAAAGATTATAAACTTTCAAATGAATCAACAAAAAACATAAAATGGATCCATCTTTCTGTTTAACATGTTCAGTATAGAAATAAAACCCATTGTTAAAGATGATCTGTGGCTTCTCCTTCATAACTCAAAGCCTAATGAGATACAGTGTGCTTTAATCTAGAAGTAAAGTCAATGAATTAAAATCTGTTATAATGTATGTGGAATAAGTTGTGATGATCCCCTCAGTAAAAAGCATGTAAACAGATAGGGCTACTTAATTAATGCTTTAAAAGAGGTAGGGTGGATTTTTATATACAAATATTGAAGCTACAGATAGCTAGGTTCTTTCCATAATGTTATTCCACTTTGCTATTTATGGTATCCCTGTTCCTATGGTGATAAACTGGGATATGCTCAGGAGAGCAAGAACAGTTGTGCTCTCTCCTTTCTGATCTCTTCCTAATCTTGGAAACAATGTCCCTACTCCTGCTTTCCACTGCTTTGTGTGCTTTGCATCAGCCCATCTTGGGTACCTTTCAGTTTATTGGTTATGATAAACTCTCCACTAATAAAGACATAAAACTGAAACATTGAAGACAGATTGTCTTGATAATGATGTTCAAGAGCAACAGAACCTCTCTCTCTCCAGATATAGATATAAATACAGGTATAGATATACATATACATATTATATATAATATAAAGATACTAGAACTAATCAAGATCATAGAACTAATCAAGAAGGAAAGGAAGACTACATAGATCCTACAAGACCCTGAACCCTGTCATTCATCTAGGAAAGTGGCTTTGAGTTATATCTAAGCCACTGTATGAATACTGATTTTTTATACTGGGTGGCATGTAGAATCACTGAACAATTTTAAGTGGAGAAGTAACAAGATCTGACTTATGTCTGAAAAGGATCGTTACTCTTAGAAAAGACACGGCAGGGAGAAAGAGTGGAAACAAAGAAATGGTTTAGAGTTTACCAGCTAATCTAGTAGCCAGATTTTGGGGCTTCAGACCAACGCTGTAGTGATGGAGTGAAAAGAAATCATCAGGCTCTGGATGCAGGTTGAAGGCAGAAACAACAGAGTGACCGGGGTGACAGGGTTGTGAGCAAAATGAGTGGGGCTACAGCTGGAAACAGTGGGTGGAGGAGTAGCTGGGTTCAGTAATGAGCATGTTGAGAGTGTCTTTTGGATAGCTGAATGTGAAGGATTGGATTCTAGATGTGAGTCTGCATTTTCAAAGAGAAGTTTGAATTGGAAAATTACCTTTGAGAGTCACTGGCGCATAGATGTCTTTAACATTATGGAGGTGGAACAGACCACCAATGAGAACTAGGGAAGAAAAAGACTAGCCCAAGCCACTCTAGCATTAAGAAATCAGGAGAAGGAAATATCCAACCGAAGAGCTCAAATAGAAAAAACACATGATCCACAAGGAACAGCAAGAATAACATTTTTAATTTGAAATAAAGAAAGTACATCAAAGATGTACTCAATTAAGTCAAAATCTTCTGAAACATTCAGGAAGAGGCTAAGAACTGGCCTTGCAACTTAGTACCTTGGAAGTTGCATAGAATTCTTTAGAAAACCATAGAGAGAGAGAGAGAATGTTTACAACAAATAGGATGTGTGGTTAATTGAATTCTTGAGACTCCCTGAAAAAGTAAGTGATTCACGCCAACAACTATACATCTTAGATAGATTTTAATATCCATACAGTGGTTTCATTCATGTGTACTTTTCCAATAATGAAAGAAACACAAATTCATTGTGGGAAAGTCAAAAGACTCTGAGGCAGCTATCTAAGGTACATTTCATGAACTACCCTGGTCACACATTAGCAGCACTTCCAGAGAAAATCCTTAAAAGAAAGGAAGGAGAAAGAGGAGAGGGGAGGAGGAGAAGAAGGAGGAGGAGCGGTGAGGAAGGGGAAGGGCAGGGGAGAGGGAGCGGGAGGCAGAGGAGGGGGAACGAGAGAGGAAGAAAAGAAGGGCTGGAATAGATCTTAACTTAGAATGAAGGAAAAGCCAGTGCTAGTGCCAATCCGCTTCCGGGATCCAGTCAATAAATCACCAAATAACAAGCCGCCAAGCCATACTCTTTCCTTCATTTGTAAAGAGTTAACAGTTGTGTGGTGAGATGTACTGAGCATAACAAAATCACATAGCTCTCTTCCGTGTGCCGAGGCAATCGTGAGCTCTTCATCAAAGTCCGGGAGGGTAACCCATCACACACCCCGATTCCACAGAGACCAAAGCTCTGGGACTTGGAACCATCCAGACCCTGCCCTATGTATCTCATTATCTGATTGAGCACCAATATTCTTCATTAGGTTCCTTAGTAGTAATTTGGCAAATAGAAATACAGTGCTTCTCTGAGAGATGTGAGCCACATTAGCAAATAAGTGGGATCCACACTGGATGGAGTCGTGAAACCTCAAGCAATAACTGGTCAATCAGAAGTAGAGGTCAACCTCTGCCTGGGGCTAGCATCAGAAAAGGAAGCTGTCTTGGGACACTGAGCTGTCAGCCTGCAAGATCTGTCAAAACTGAATTGAATTTGAAGACACTCAGCTTGTGTGCATTGGAGAACCTGTCAGGATTGCTTGGTAAACGGGGAATATCCTTCATATATCTGGTATCAGGAGTGTTGAGTGACTATGTGAACATAGGGGGTAGAGAAATGGAAAAGGAGTTTGGTTTTTCTTGTACGCATACATCCAACCACAGAAAAAAAATGATCTGTGTTCCTTTGTGTAAAAGAAGGAAAAAAGACCAAAATTGAGTTTTATGATTTTATGCAGCTTTAAGTCTGATTATAGAACTATTTGCAAAATCGGGTTTTATTTCTTTAATATGTTCTTTCTCTCAAAACACACAATTAAAATTAATAAGAGAAATATAATATAACCTTAAGAGCTTATATACTGCATTCCTTATGACAGCTGTTTCTATTTCGTTTTAAATTAGCCAAGCTTTATGTAGAGTTTGTAGCTGACCTTTCAAAACTGCAATACTATTATCCCAAAAGCACATGTTTCTGATTTTGTGTATCTGAGATAATATTCAAAAAATGAGACTGAATTGTGTCTGAGAGGAAAAAAATCCATGTGTCATTTAAACTATCATTGGAATAAAAATGAATGTTACCCTCTGGGGCACAGAGAACCACAGGCTTTGTTTCCTTCTGCCTTATCCACCATTTCTGTTTCCTAGAGAGCCTGTTCTGAGAAATAAAGATAAATCCCACACCTTTGACATCCACAATGGACAGTGTGAGCACGGTAAAATAATAAAAACAACGAAGAGCAGTCCAATTCCTAATTTCTATTCCTAGTGAAATGCTGTGTTGATGTGTAAATACTTCTTTTTCAAGAGTTAAAAAAAATCTTGTGTACATTAATTAGTGAATCCTTTCAACATCTTTAAGAAATATGCAGGAAATCTCTGTCAGTTAAAACGTAAAGGAAAATTAGGTAGGGCTCCATTATGTACTAGGAAAAAAGAAATTTAATGAATTATTGCACAGAAACTGTTAATGAGCTATTCTTCTCTGCTGAGAACCAAACAAGAGGAAATTGGTTTAAAATATTCTTAAATGATAGCAGAAGGAATACAAGGCAGCAATACAAAAGGCTTTTCCAATGCTGAGCATAAAAATTAGACTGTTGTTTCTCTGCATTACAGGTTGCATGTAAACTGCGGAGCCTGAGAGGACAGGAAGGATTTGGCACCATGGACATAGAAACACTGAACACCAACAGGCTTGTCTTATACTATCTCTATGCACCTAAGGACATTTGGGCATTTAGTTGAATTATTCTCCTTGCAAACTTCCAAATTTCAAGCCAGTATTTTTCAGGGTCAGTGGGTTTACCCTGAGCAGGCACCGAAATTTCATGATAGAATAACATCTTGTGAGTTATTGTTCCTCTTTTGGACAAGGGAAAAAAGAAAGATGAGTTTCAGGTGTCTTACACAATTTATAGCAGAAGGAAAATAATCCATGTCCTTTCCAATCCCTTTCAAAGTAGTGGAATTCTAGATCAATGGAAAGTACGTGGCAGCAGTTTTGAGGTCAGTTTGAGGAGTACTGCGGGCCAGGCCAGAGAAGTGGTCCAACTAAACTTGCCCCATGGTGCTTTAGAAAAGTGCAAAGAAACAATTTTAACATATATTATTCAATAAGCAACCATGGTCCTCAGCTTTGGAGAATTTACTCATTGTTTTTATTAATCTTGGTGTAATTTTCAAAAACATGCTACAATGTAATGGTTCACAGTTGGTAACTGAAACTTTTCTTTGATTTTAGAGACACTGGTCAAACAAAAGAATCCTGGGCCCAGGAGAAAGTGTTAATATGACATCAAATGGTTTCTCAGTATTCCAAAAAGTAACAACACAGCAACTTCTAAGGCTTCTAAGCATTTTCAAAATTTTGGATTTCAATCATAAAAGTTGCACATTTTGATATATGTGCCTCACAGCTGTCATCCCACATGGCAGGAATTATCAGTTTTGTTTAAATTTATTACCTTAACAAAAAGAACTATTCTCATCAGAATGGTATGTAGTTTTCTAAAAAATATAACACTAGATCCAAACTTTATTTAGAACTCCTTCCAGATATATACCTTGTCTTAATCTTTACCCATAAAAGTTTGGGCTAACTAAAATTTTATAATAAGATAAAGTTATAAATCTATGCTAAATGTTGATTTTTATATTCACGTTCTTCATTTATTCATTTCTAAAAGAAAAGACTTACACCTTTCACTTGCATAATTATTTCATAAATATTCCACTATAAAGAGAGAGATCTAAGACAATACAAACATCATTATTCTACTACCCTGCTTATTACTGAAATGATCTATTCACTTCAAAGTATTTGATAATTTCAAGCATTTCCAATAGTGCCTCTTCTTTTGGTAAACTATGCACAAAAATTAAGAAACTGATTAATGCCCTTCAAGACAAAAATGAAGATTGTTTGCTAAAAATACCTCATAGTATTGTTGTTTCTGTCCTAACATAAAAGAGATATGCTTCTTATAAAAGACTATCTCAAATTTTTTTAACAAATTAGAATACTTACACATTATGTAATTTAGAAATGTTGAGTTGTTCTATAATTAGTTCTTATAAATAATGTTCTATAATTAGTTCTTATAAATAATAGAACATGGCATCTCTGAAATTACTGATTAGAAATTTGGGATTATATTTAATTAAATAGATTCTAAGTTGATCAATTTCATACCAGTTTAAATGTATGCCTGCATGATTTTTTATATGATTTGTGCACAAGTCAAAATATTTACTCTTCTACTTAAAATCAGAGCATTTCCTTTACATGACATAACATGGTGATTTATGGAGCATGTGATCTTAATAGTGAATGTTGAGAATGCTGTATACATTTAATCATATTCAAACTCACTCAATTTCCCACTTTTCCTAAGGCCTCTTTTCTGAAAGGAATATCACAAGGTAATATGAGAAATATAGCCAAAAATAATGTCTATATATTTGGCTTCAAGTATTTTTAAATATTTGTGAAAGGGGTGTCAAACTGGTGTCAAATGACTTAGTAATTTAGTTGGAATAATAACTAGAACCATTTCATCTTTTATTTTATTCTGGTTATCTTTCCAAAACAAAAATATTCAAGTTTAGCTGCTGAACAAGTTCTGGTGTCCAAGACAAAACTAAACTCTTCGCCACAGTCTACAGCATATAAGCATCTCTGGCTCCGGCACACTGTTCTGGCTGACATTTCGAAACCTGTCTGCTTATACTTCACCTGCCCCAGCCTCTGGTCTCACAAATGCAGCCTAAATCTCTCTCTCAGTGTTTCCCTAATACTGTTTTTTCTCCATCACACCTATCTCTTTGCTAGAGCTTTGCTTCCACCTGCAGAGTCTTTCTAGTTTCTTTCTCATCAGTGAATTTGAGCTTAGGTCCCAGAGCTGTAGCTTTCTCTCACCTACCCATCCTTATCACAGGCAGAATTACTTCCTCTCTCCTCTGTGGTGCCACAGCTTATTATTAATATTTCTATAATCTCATATCGCTTACACAAATTATATCATGTACTTCTTGAGTAATGTAGCATGTACTCTTTTTCTCTACTTATGAGCCCCTTAAAGAAACGTACAGTAGTTTTATTTCTGCTAGACCCATTGTTTATGACTCATTTTTAAAAGTAAATATAGTTTGCATGGAAGGGGGTAAAAAGACAATAATACATAAATAATTAAATGCTGAATCCTAAGAAATGAAAGATGTTCCAGAACTAAAAAGGTGCCCAACATAGCCACAATACCATACACTTCACTTCTTTTATTTAACCATTGAAATGACTGGAAGTAGGACTCTCTTTGTAATCTCCCCTTTCTTTATTCTCAGGGTTCATAGTACAAGTCTTCCCATTCCTTTTAAAGTTTAACTTTTGTTTTGAATTAATGAAATCTCAATATCAATGCTGTTTGGACACTTTTTCCTTTCACCATAATATTCAACAAATATAACTTATGAAGTTATGTTCCTAAAGAGGTTTTTAAAGAAATATCTTTGTGTGTGCCAATAACTGTGAACAGTGTGAAAAATAACTGACAACTGAGATTAATTATTGATATTTGTATAACTTGGGCAAATTAGACAACAGTATATTATACTTCCCTTTATGTAAAAGGTGTTTCTAGGAAAATTTGTAGAAGGTAATAGGAGTAGAGCACATCAAGAATCTGCTTCCCCACCTACACAATAATTGTGCTGGCGGAATACAACTGATACTATAATTTTTGAGTTATGGGGTCTTGTGACGGTTTATAACTTCCAAAGGAAGGTTAAACAATAAATTGTGACTAATTATAGTCCATTTTAGCCTTTAGCTCAGCAGCAGCTATGTCCCCCACTTCCAACAGTGGGGGGCAACTTTGCTCATATTAGTGCAAAGCCTCCATGCAGCTTGTGGATACTCAATGTCAGGCTGTATTCAAATTGCTGCTTCTGTTAATTGAGATGCAGATACACAGGCAGGCAGCCTACATCACCAGCTTCCTCTCCATTTATTTCAGGACACACCATGCTCCCTACCCTCACTCTGCAGGAAGTGACTCCCAGGACTCAAAGAATCTGCACCCTTCCCCCTTAACTTTATTTTTTCTTTTTCTTTTACAGGGAGTCAGACATTGAAGACTAGGATACTTCAAAGGAGATGATAGATAGATAGATAGATAGATAGATAGATAGATAGATAGATCTAGAAAATTACTACTCACACCAAGGAAAAAATGAAGACTGAGAAAAGGCTTAACCCACAAAGTAAAAGACTCAATTTTACAAATGGATATTTGAAATGAATAGATACTTCTCAGAAGAAGTACAGGTGCCCAATAAACATATGGGGAAAAGAAAATTTGACATTTCTGCTGTTTAGAGAAAAGTAGATTAAAACAACATTGAGATTCTGTTTTACTCCACAAATGCTATTATCAAGGACTCGAAAAATAACAAATACTTGCAAGGTTGTGGGAGTAAAGGAAGCCTTACTACACTGATGGTGGGAATGTAAACTAATACAAACACTATGGAACTCACTATAGAGATTCCTCAAAACACTAAAAATGCAAATTTCATTTGACACAGCAATACTTCTTCTAGATATCTTCCCGAAAGAGTTAAAGACATCAGGTTACAGATTGATGCATACGCATGTTCATAGTGGCTCAACACATAATGGCTAAATCTCAGGAACATCCTAAATGGTAACAGATGAATAAAGAAAAGGTGATGTATATATACGTTTGAGTAATTTGTAGGAAAGTGGATGCACCTTAAAACCAGAATGCTAAGTGTAATAAGTCCGACAAAAAAGTTAAATATTGCATAGTTTCTCTTACATGAGAAACTGTTGAGATTTTCGTCTAGATATCACCCTAAGCCTTCACATGCTCATAGGTGAGCTTTTCAGAGGTAGCTGAATCCAGGATGTGTGATACTGGAATTAACAATGTGCGATAACAAAATTCATTTAGTACATTCGTGGATGTGGTTAATGGAAAGACCCACCCTGAGTGGGTGGTAACACCCAAAAGGCTCCTAGCCTGGGTGTGATACAAGGGAAAGGGAGGCTCACCACAGCTGCTTCATTGCCTGCCGTCTCCTGCATGCTCTGCCATGGACTGTTTCTCCTCTGTGATGCCCCTCTGCCATGCCACCTTGCCTGGGAACCAGCTAACCGCAGACTGAGACCTCTACAAGCTATTAGATGAAGTAACTGTTTCCTTCTTTCAGTTGTGGCTGTCAGGTTTTTGGTCGCAGCAATGAGAAATCAGCTAAAACAGAAACTCAAAATATAAATGATTAAAGTAGCAAAATGAAAATTAATAGGAGTGTCTTGGTTACTTTTCTCTTGTTGCTGAGACAAAATACCCAATGCCCAAAATGAAGGAAGGAAAGGTTCATTTAGCTTACAGTTTGTGGAGGTTTCAGTCATACTTGGCTGGCTCAGAGGCAGAGTTGCACATGGCAGAGAGTAAACGTTCATGGAGGCAGAACACAGCAAAAACAACCAGCAAAAGGGAGGAACGGCAGGCAAGCAGCCTCTTTCTCTCCCTTACCTTGTAAACAGCCTACCTCCATCCAGGGGGCATGTAGCTCTCACACAGTCTCCATGCCATCCTCTTCCACAGGCTCAGGATGTATACAAAGTAAGCACCTTGGCTTCCTGCTCAGTTACTCAGCCACATCTCTAGACTGCCCAAGTTGACACAGTGTATAAACCATAACAAGGAAAAAGGGAGGTAGACTCTGTGGAGACAGAAGGGGGTCTGGAGGTAGGGGAAATAAAAGGATAAAGAGGGGAAGCATAAATTATTAAGATAAATATACAATTCCTGAAAAGTAATATCATTATTATGTACTGAAAACATAACATTAATAAAAGAGAAACTAAATATATATATAGTTCCTATAAAGCAAAGCAAAAAAGAAAGAAAAAGGTTTTGAGATGCCCTTAAATTTTATACATTAGGCTAATCCTTGATACAGAGACCTTACAATAGTCAAAAAAAAAAAAAAACAATCCCTAGGGGAGAAGAAAATCTGATCTCCAGAGATACTACATTGTAAAATATGAATGTCTAGTTTTCAAAAATTGATGCAACGTATACAGAGAGGAGTATGGTCCATCTCAATGGAAAAAAAAAATGGAAGATCCTTGAAAAAGAATAAATGACAGACCAG
>PVLD010023534.1:0-27203 GCA_004027595.1 Dinomys branickii | reverse complement strand
AATCAAACTCAGGACCTTGCAATTGCCAGTCAGGTCCTTGTGCCACTGACCTATATCCCTGGCCCTTCAGTTGTTTAGGGCTCTAACGCATTCTAGTAGTCTTCGTCTTTTAATACCACACATGTCAGTAAACAGAACATTCCACAAATATTACCTGATTGCACCCATAGTCCTCCCAGTCCTTGCTGGATAGCAACAACCCCATCTTCTCTTGATAATAAGAATCAGTGACCCTACCATCATAAATCTGGTTTTTCCTATTTGGCCAATAATACCAAAAAAAACCCCAATATGATAAGTTAGAAGTTTTTCTGTTCAGATATATGGAACCAAAGTTGTATCACTTGATACAAACTAGCCAAGATTCTTGGGAATACAAAGCAAAACATGTAATGAGTGGGTTGTTTGATATAATAGTGAGAAATTCTGTATTTTCATCTTTTTATTCAGATTCCTACTTTATGTCTACAGAACAAATAGTACCATTATGTTGGTCATTGGTTTGGAACATTTACCATTTCCTGAGGGACAGCATCTCAGCCTCATGGGTTCTCGTTCCCAGATGGTGAGATAAATAAGCCTTTTACCAACCATTCAACCCTTGTGTGAGGCCAGCTGCTTATGGGAAATGGATTCCTCATAAGAAGAGTAAATTTATGAGCATTAGCTCTGTGTCTTGTATCTTTAATTACTAGTGAGAAGACAAATGGTGTGAGGCATAAGGAGGCATAAAAAAGTATTAAGGAGTCCACCGATAAGGGAACTGGAAGAAACATCACAGAGAGGAAAAGTAAACTCATATTTAGAGTAATATCTTCTAACAAGATCAAATTGGGGTAAACACAGACTGAGTATTCCTTATCCAAAATACTTGGGACAAGAGTGTTTGCGATTTTGGCTATTTTTAAATTTTGGAATATTACACAGGTACAACGAGAATGGGATCAAGTCTAAACACAAAATTTATGTTTCATACACACATTCTATAATCAGCCAGCAGGTAGTTGTCTAGGGTTTTCAATGTGCTTGCATTTTACCTGTGACCTATCACACAAGATCAGATATGCCATTTTCCACTTGTGGGATTTTTTGGCCCTCAAAAAGTTTCAGACTTTGGATTTTCAGATTAATTTCATCCATGAAGAACATGTCCCAATATAATCAAGGAGACATCAGGTAACTAGTTCTTCTGAACTCAGGGGAACTCATGGGAGGTTGCTGTTGCTTGTGAACTGGAAATTTACCTGAGTCAAGCTTGGTGTAAGAAAGTCTATTTTATTCAATTTGTGAAAATCATGTATGAGAATATGACCTTTTATCAAGCCACAACTCTTGTGCTGAGAGATATAGTAATAGAGAAGTTTCTTTGTGTTTTACAAGCAATGTATATTATATGGAAGTATAAATACAGCTCTTTACCTTTGATTTGAAAACCTGTTACTTTGAGCTGAGTTCAGAGGGAGACATGCAGTTTTCCAACTTATCTGCTACTCCACCATGAACCCATCAGGCACATATTTGTAGTGACTAAGAAATGCAGCTCAGGGACATCTACTGAATTTGTCAGCATGTGTGGGCTTTTGTGGTGGTCACCTTCAGTGACATTACTTAAAACCACTGTGGGGTGGATTATCTCCAAGTCCCTTTCCAAACATTCATTAGTCACAGAATGAGGACTTTTATGTGTCCTTGATTTGGCTGTTACTTCTCCTTCTGCTCAAAGAGAAAGCTGAGACGGTTCACGACATTCTCGTATATTGGCCAAATACGTTACCTTCATTTTCTGCATCCACAGACTCTTTCTAGCTGGTGCCAAAATATCATGAACATATATTCATAGGACAAGGAAAATTAGTTTTTTCTTAATTGATTTAACCAGTCATCTATCATGAAGAATGCCTTGTGAAATCACAGGTGGTGCTGAGTAGAGCTGGCAAAGCAGCAGATGTGTGAAGACAGGAAGTGTAAAGCTGTTGCCTCAGGCCACTCGTTTCTATAGAACAAGTTCATGCCCACTCTCATTTTTTTGATTCCCCTTGCTGATGAAGGACTGCCTGGAATGTCTATTCTTATGTAAGCTAGAGAGCATCTAGTTCATCTTGGGCATTTTGAATTGCATGGTCACTTAGTTTTCAGTGTCTACAGGTTAAAGTTTTTCAAAAGTAATTAGTTTCCAAAGAATTTAAGGCTGTGCTCTGAAACCTCAGGGCCCTCTGTGATCATTCTTGGACTGACTCATGCCATATGTTTCACATGATCATTTAATCTGCTAAAAATAACCTGACAGCCACTGTAACCACTGTGTCAGTTGCAGCCTGAGCCAACTGGAGCACTTTTTCTGTTTATGAACCTCATCAAAATGGGTAGCCTTTTAGATAAAAATGCTGCCTTTACACCTCAATGTAGTAACCTACCTTGACTCCAAAGCACAAAGAAACTCACTAATTGCTACATCTCATTCATGGTAGCATAAGGTATAGGAGCAACTCCCTAACTTTGCAGGGCATCCTTATACACGCCAGCCATAGCCTACAGGTTAAATCTAGCCTGCGCCTTTTTCTTAACAGCCCTTGAGCACTGTTTGAAGGGTTCACTGTAAGCCATCAGTGGCTACATCATATTTTCAAGTTTTGCCTTCTCACCCTCAAATCTTAAAATATTTATTAGAAAATGGGGTGGGAAACCTTTATTTTTCTCCTACTCTGTGCTACACATGTGCGTGTGTGTGTGTATGTGTACACATGTAAAGCTTTTATATGTATGTATGCATATGTAACTCCCAGGTTTTATTTTTTTCACCCCTTATCTGTTGTGTGTGTGTTTGTGCATGTGTGTGTGTGTGTGTGTGTGTGTGTGTGTGTGTGTGTGTTTTCAAGGTATTTAGAATTCTCTCAAGACCTTTTCAGCACAAGTAGCCCTTGATGATGCCCTGCAGAATAATAAAACACAGATGGATCCAGGAGAGTAAATTATGTTACAGTGCTGATCTCACCTTCAGTAAGATGAAGTGTACGCTGCCTCTGGTAGGTAAAAAGCACGGTATTAGAGTGTGCAAAAAAGCACTGACCTCAGCTGTATGTCATTTGCTAGACACTGTGTTGATTTGCTCCAAAATCATGGCCCAATTAATCTTTTGATAGTCTATTGTCATTTTCCTAGTTAAATGTGTCTTAGAACCATTTAAACTGAAGTGTTAAAAGAGGATATTATAGAGATGGACAAGCTTTTATCTTTCCAGTCTTTGATGGTGGCTTTAGGCTTCATAATTCCTTTTGGGATATAATAGAGTACTGGCTTTGATTCACTCTTTTTGTGAGGCAGAGAAGCTTAGAGGACTTTCACTGGGCCTTTCTTTTTTAGAAAAGCTCTAACTACACACAGAGCTGAATTAGGTTACAAATGCTGAGGCTATTTATCTCCAAACACATAATCAAAATTAAATAACTGCAGCATTGGTTCATAGTAACACTGGGTGTGATGCAAAGTTGGACTCAGCTCAAAACTCTATTTAATTTCCTGAATACTCCAAATTCCTATTTTCGTGGTAATCCAAAGTCTTTGAAGTAACTCAGCTAAGAAAATTGACTAAGTGACCAACATGCTTTACAGATTACACCTCTCTTCCTGAATTGAAAGTATTTTTTTTTTTTACAATTCAGGTAGAGCTTTTGTGGTTGTGGTAGCAGAATAAAGAATCTGGAAGATGTCTGTACGCTGACCACTGGAACTCTGAATACCTTAGGTCACACCGAAAAGGGAAATCAAGGCTTCAGGCTGAATTAAGGTTGCTAATCAGCTGACTGTAAAATAGGAGCATTATCTTAAGCTACTCCAGCTAGTTCCAATGTAAACAGAAGGGCCCTTACAAGCGGAAGAGATAAAGAGAAGCGTAGGTTAGGGTAGTGTGATGCAGTATGGTAACTGGCTTTTCAGATGCAGCAAGAGCCAAACAAGATAAGTGTTGTTTTGAAGCTGGAAAGGACAATGAAATGAATTCTCACTTAGAATCTCCAAAAGAGAATGTATCTCCACCAAAACTTAGATTTTAACCCAGTGAGACCTTCTGTGGACTTTTGAGCTATGAAACTATGAAATAGTGAATTTGTTTTAAGCCACAGAGTGTGTGGTAATTTGCTATAACAGCCATAGGAAAACAAAAACAGTGGTCTATCCATCTGAATTACATGAAACCTGCCATCTATTCGCCCATGCCAAGCATTCCTGCAGGTTCATTCCTTCTGATTTAGCAGGCTGGCTCGGCAGGTTTCTCTGGGAAACACACTCTCTTCTTATCTTTAGGCACCTCTGGCCTTCTAACATCCGGGAATCCTGCTCCCTCCATTAAAACCAGGCAGTTCATTTCGAATGTAACAAATACCAACATCTCTGCAAAAAAAAAAAAATCACTGAGATCTTTTTCAAAATTCTGATGCTTTTTCTCGCCTATGGGCTTCTCAAAATGTTGATGTAGAAAGTGTATTGCAGAAACTCAGGAGACATTCAGGAGGGAGGGATCATTTTTTAACTCCCTGTCTTTGGGTTTTTCCTTGAACATTTTATCAAGAAGTTTGTTATTGTAACAGGCTTCATCTAATACCAGTTTTGAACTCAGGTTTAATCAACTATCATTAAAAATATATCTGAGCTGGTGTGGTGCTGCACACCTATGATATCAGTGCTGGGAGTGTCTGAGGCAGGGGGATCACAAGTTTGTACCCAGTCTAAGCCACTTAGAGGCTTAGGAGAAATTCGTCTCATAACAAAAAATTTAAAAAGAACTAAGGTTGTAAGTCATTATCTTAGTTACTTCTCATTGCTGAGATAAAATACCCAACATATAAAGTTAAAGGAAGGAAAGGTTTATTTAGCTCACAGTTTGTAGAGGTTTCAATCTATAATCTGTAATCAGCTGGCTCTAAGACATGGTGGCGTGACAGATAGGAAACGTAGAGGAGAAACAGTTCCTGGCAGGCAGAAGGCAACAAAGAAATGAGGGACAACCACAGTTCCTTAGTTCCTTTTTTTTGGGGGGGGGAGGATCTTGCTGTACAGTTCAGGTTGGCCTTGAGCTCACTTTGTAGCCCAGGCTGGTCTCGAACTCACAACAATCCTCCTGCCTCAGCTTCCAAAGTGATGGATTTACAGGTGTGCACCACCATGTCCAGCTCTAAACCAGAGTTCCTCCTACCCTTTATATCTTATCCAGGTTAGTTAGGGTGGGTAGCACTCACACCCTTAATCCTAGGGTCTTTGAGCCCAGCAGTGCACCATGAATCAATCCCAGCATCACACACTCTAGATCCAGCCACCTCTGAAAAGGCCCCACCTGTGACTGCAGGCTTTGGGAAGACATCTAGACACAAGCCATAACAGTTGTATGATTTGTTTGATTATTACTATCAAAAATGCAAATGAGAGCATTTTCCTAATATATACTTTATTCCAGTCTCTCAGGAAACTTCCTATCTTTAAATTCTATTTGATGGGAATTTGTTCAAAAGTAATGTTATTGCATAATAATAATATGCTTTGACTTTGGATTTTGACAAGGACACTTTAAATTCATAAGGACAGGACAGTTTGCTATTTAAAATAACCAAACAGTTCATTTTTTGTTGAAACAAAGCATCTCTGGAAAAGTTAATGGTATCTCTCTAACTTCTCACTTTTAAAGCTTAGAATTTTGCATTCTTTATTCTAATAGCTGTGTAGTGCACCTACCTATTGTATTATTTTACTCACTTCTAGGTGAAAGAAAATCATCATATCTTTGTTGCTATAATTCTATCTCCCTGCAAGGTATTTATTAGCACTTCAAATTAATTATCTTTGCACTTAGACCAATGTTCATTATAATCTCTACCTTCTACTCTCTGACTCTTGAACTCAAAGGCTGTTTAATATATTTATGGGCACCAGATGTATAGGCTCTGTTAAACCACTTGACTCAAGTTAGCTATTTCAGACTCTATTTTAAACCAGGCTTAACGTCCTTCCTTTTTTTCTCAAAATCTCTTAAATCTTATTTTAAAAGTCACAGTATTTGAAGCTAAAGAATTTCCAAGTTTACCTTCTAGTCCAAACCCTCCTAAAGATTTCTTTCCTTAAAAGAAGATAGATGAGGTTTAAAATGTTTTTTTTAAAAGAGATGCTGTTTGGGAACGCTGAGAGGTGGGAATGTGCTAATGGATTCATGGTTGCTCCAGGGGAAGGTGCTCTTCACATCCTGAGAGAAGCAGCTACGTGGTGATGAATGGAGTGGGGTTAGGCCTCCGATTTTTGTAGTAGACAGCAGGTCTGATTGATGTCTCGCGAGAGCTGATCACATCTTGCTCCTAATGTTTTGTTTTTGCTGTTGCCATTTGCTTCTTAATATAGCCTAGAATGTGGCTACTTATAGTAGACTAAAGAGCCTGATCATTATGCCCTCCACAGAGCGGTGGTATTTCAGCTGGTATTAATTTTGTTGTCAAAGATACAGCTGTTGTTGGAAATATTTTGAATTTTTAGTACCATCTGGTGTGCTGAAGGAAGAAGCAGTGCGCTGAGTGTTGGCACCAGTCCACTTTCTAAGTGGGTAATACTGGTGCTTTGTAAAAGGGCCTGTCAGGATGGGAGATGAGAGTCATTAATCTGTACTGTTCTCATCCTTGTATTGCACCACAAATGCAGCAATGCGCCAATTAAAATAAACATATTTAGTGTGTGTGCATGTTCAATATTTAGTAGAATATTTGATTACTTCTATACAGCATTAGCATTATTAATAGTTCACGTCTTGAAACTTATATTTCACAGTAAAATAATAAAATGGAAATGAGGAGAGAAAAATGTATCAAGGTTGGCCTGTATCTCATGAAAAGAGGTGACAAATTAATACTCAGAAGAGTTAGATAGGTTTACCATTCACCTCCTTTTAAACTTTAAATTAAATTTATTTTACTAACATGCATAAAAGTTTAAAAATTATACACATTAATCAAGGATCATGTGATGTTTTAGAACATGTCTATATCGTTTCACGTTTAAATCAGATTGAAGGCCGAGCACGGTGGCGCACGCCAGTAATCCCAGCACTCAGGAGGCTGCAGTAAGAGGAATATTGTGAGTTCAAGACCAGCCTGGGCTACAAAGTGAGTGCAAGGCCAGCCTGAACTGCGTAGCAAAACTCTGTCTCAAAAAGACAATCAATCAATAAATCATCTCGAACATACCTATCTCCTCAAACATTTATCATTTCTTTAGGGTGAAATCAAAATCCTTCAAGCTTCTTGAGATATGCAGTACATCCTTATGTGTAGCCCCCCACTGTCCAATAGCACACTAGAACATATTTCTATCTTACTGGAACTTCCTCCAGAGCTGTTTATCACCAGGTGTTGTTATAGTCAGGGTTTACAGGGGGACGGATTTAATACAGGGCACATAGTTTATAGGATTATTTTATGATACCGACCCAAAGAGTCAAATGCAGAAGATCTCTCCACACACTAGGGACACAAAGAACCCAGCTGAGGGCCTGGGTCCCACTGCAGTGTCCTGTGTGAATCCAGCTGAAGACCTAGAGCCCATGTGTCCTCCATGAGTCCAGCTGGAGGCCAAGAGTCCACAACAATATGTCATGCAAGTCTGTATGAAGGATCTGCACTGGGAAGGCCCAAAGGGCAGCAATGGAAGTTAGGAAGCCTGTGCCAGGTGGATGAAGGATCTGTGCCAGCAGCCTGAGAAATCTGCCCTGAAGCCAGGAAGTGATGCTGCGAGGACCAGAGCTCCCCTGAAGACAAGAGTAACCATCACAGCAGTAGCGAGGACCCAGGCTCCATCAGTGATGAGGACAGCTGAGTTCATACCAGGAAAGCCAGAGTGACAAGCTTCTCCAGGAGACTCAGCAGCTCACCGTCTTCCACTCCAGTTGTCCTTTTATGCTGTTGGCAACAATCTTCAGGTGGGCCTTCCACACTCAGAACAACACTGATGTAGTTCAGTTGGGTGTCACAAGTGGACCATTGGTTAATCCACCACAGGTACCTTATTCGGATGTTCCCTGAACTCACATCTTCTCCCCAAAATAGGTATTCATTGTTGATAGAAACTAAAACTATGCAATTGATTTTAACTGGGTGTATTTTGCTTCAAAGATTTGGGATTTGGTGGAGATGAATGCTTGTTTTTAGCACCTTAAAGTTCCTCAAAATTTAGAATACTAAAATATTTACTGGTAATAACATGATAACAAGTGTGGAGAAATACAGCAATGTGTTTACCAGAAATCCTTATACAAAGGAATACAAATGATAGGAAGGTGATGGGAATAGGACTTGAACAATGCAGCACCTTGCAGTTGAGACAACAGCAGAAACAGGAAGATTTCTGCTACCTTCTCCCCAAAGCAGGCAGTAGCCAAATTCCCCAGCCTTCCCTTGAAGTGGGTCATAAGATGCCCCGATGAGAGGTGCCCACCTCCTACATTCAGGACAGAAACATCCTTATCTCAGAAGACACAGGAGTACAGAGAAGAAGCTGAGCAAGCCGATTGTCCTAAGGTCCCCCCACCCTAATACCAGTAGATCAATCCCCTTTGTGCAATCCTGCTTCCCCACAATTATCCACTTCTTCACCAAACAGCATAAAAGTACACTAGTTCTTCATTTTATTATAAACTTTCATATGTCACATATAATCTGTTAAAGAAATATGTAGTTTTTCTTATAAACCTGCCTTTTAGCATAGATATCTTATTTATGAACCTAACAATTGGTGAGGAAAAGAAATCTTTTCTCTCTTGTTAGAGCGAGGAACACCTTCTAGAAAGATGCTTAAATAACAGCTAATTCTTTGCAAAGTGATGTCTAAGATATCTATATTGGCTATTATCTACGGTGTATATGATTTGGGAGTCAAGAGGGGGATATCTAAAGAGAGAAACAGTATGAATAATGATGACTTATTTCTATCCCTTCCCCATGAAATGTTCATGCTCTTTTCCAAATAACTGATGAAAAATTCCCCCAAAGAATATCATTTTTAAAAGCAAAAACTGATTGATTTTTGCCGGGTAATTGCATATGTAAAACAACCCAAAGTTGGGGCAATACGTAAACAGTAAAGTTTTAGTACAAATCCCTACAAAAGCTAAAGGGTGTATGGGGAACCCAGTATGTTGCCAAGGCTTACAAGAATGCTAGAATTTACTCGACTGATCAAACAGGCTGAATAAAGGAAAAAAACTGTCACAGAAGAACAAATATTTCAGCTCACTAAAGTTAGCAATCTTAGTTAAATGAGATGTCCAGGCAGAGCGACAATATCAGTTGAGACAAACAGGAGAAAGTTCAAGGTGTATGAGAAGTAGCTACTAGCTACTGAGCAGTAAAGACCTTGTAAAATGACAGGAGGAAGATTCTCAAGGTTGAATGCGTGCAGGACATGGAAGGACTTACATGGTAAGGCTGACTATTTATTATGAAAGCTCAAAGTTTGGGGTGGTGTACAAATGACACAGCCACAGATGGCAGGACATATGGCAAGGGATAATGACAGACAGAAGAGAGGACCTTAATGGGTAGTTGTTGCCATGAAGGCTCTGGAGCTAATGATAAATTTAAAAAATGCAAACAGACTATAAGCTGTATTTTGGAGATACAGGTAGTAAGATTTGGCAACAGACCAGCTATTGGGATTGTAGCAAGATGGAGGACTTCAAAGAATGACAGGACATCTACAACATGACCAGGAGTAAGAAACAGGAAAAATGAAATTGCCATGAAAAATGGTGTTGAGGTGATAACATGGTGAGCAAAGTTTGGTTCATGTGAATTGATTTTAATACAATAATACTGTTAATATATGCAATACATTTAATATCATTCCCCTCTGTAGTGCTCTTAGTAGAGGGGCATCTTGGTGAAATAGTAATAACTTCCATTTATTGAGCAGCTATAAGGCACCAGTTACAATGTAAGATGCTGTATACATTTGTTCCTGCTAAACAAATGGAGCACAGGTGTTTGCCCATCCCAATTTCAGGACAATGAAAATGAAGTTCTTCAGGTTAAATTATCTGATCAAGGTAATATAACGAACAGGAGCAAAAGCAGAATTTGAATTTACTTCTCGCTGACTTCACTACATAAAGAGTGGTGACCAGATGGAAAGAGGAATTAATACAAACTGAGGAGCATTTGACTTTGGAAAAGGACTTTATCTTTCTGAGCTAAAAATTAAGATGGAAATACGAGGGACTAAGAAATCTTCCTGAAACACAGAATTGTTCTATTCAGTTAGGGTAACACATGCCATCATCTTCAGATGGATGACCAGCAAACTTCCTGTTCTACAAAGATTTTAGGACACAGCTTGTTTCAGAAGCATCAAATCCTGAAATAACAAGTGTTTTAGAATTGACACTCCCTTATACGACGTGAGGTCAGCTATTGCATAAAGACTGATATTTTCTATTGCTTCCTCCTATTCCTTGCCTCATAGATTATTTTTTCCTTGTTTAAATAGGAAGAGATATTGAATTGGATTAAACACTTTTCTTCTGCACCTTGGCTAACAATGCATCTATTATTTTATTCTTTTACTTCACTTACAGTCACTAGATCCTCACGGTAGCCCCATCACACCTGCTCCTAGATAGCTTCCACTTCTCTCTGCTTGCCCGTCTCCACCGCCACCACCTCCCCACATCAATCTGCTACTGGCCCTGAACACCTTCCTGCTGTTTCACAGAACTCTTTCAGGAGCAGCCCTTGTGTAGTTCTAAAAGTATAAGTCACTCTCTTGCTAAACCCCTTCCATAGACTCTCACCATACTTTAGATAAAGACTAAAATCCATAAAATAACCCAGATAAAAGCCTGCATGACCTACGTCCTGCCAATCTTATCAAAGTCAGGCAAAGATAGCGGGTGTGCCAGAGGCTGTGGGGCTGCCTTCCCCATTCAGGATCATGAAGGCTGGGCATCAGTGGACTGAAAAAATGCATAATTACTGTACGTTTCATCAGGGTTTTGATACATCATTTTCTGCTTACTTTTATTTCATGGGGTTGATATGAGTTGTGATCTTTTCTGTATATATCAGTGGATGTTTTCCCTGGGGGTTCAGGGAAAGAAAGAGTTAAGGTTGAGAGTAGGACTGATAAGCTAGTATTTCTGATTTGCCATGTCACACTAGAAATCGTCATTGCAGCTGCAAAGGCCGGTGATAGGTTTCAGGCTCTGAAGAGCGTGCATTCAACTGCACTCAAAGAAAGGCAGCTGACTTGATGATCGCAGAGGAGTTGGTTCTCTTCTCTTGCCCTGTTTATCTCTCTGGATTTTTTTTTTAAGAGCCAGATTCAAGCCTTCAGGGTACACAGGCCAGAAGGAATCATATTTCAGAAGCAAACCAACATAAAGGCTCTACTCACCTGAGACCTAACGGTGTCTGTATATATCGAACTTTACAACTCAGTTGCATAAATGAGGATACTATGAGTTCAGATTATTATAGTTTATTACATGGCTAACATCTAACTTGAACTCAAAATGTGAAAGCATCTCATTTTTTAATGTGGAGATATTTACAATCTGTACATTCAAAGATGTTTATTTTGTTCCATGTTCAAACTATGTTCTAAGATGAAATCACCAGAACATAAAGATAAACTAGAATAGAGAAATACAACTGAGAAACTCAGAGAAATACAGCAGGAGGAGAAGAGGGCTAGAAGGCAACCAAGCTTTAAACATATTTTGGAGAGAAATGCAACACTGAATTGAATTGAACACAAAGAGGTCAGAAAAACATGAAATTCATTCACTTACTCATTAGTTGTCCCTCTGTCAGGAAAACCACCAACCTTGCAATTTTCAGGGCTGGGCAGAACTTCATGCAACACACTGTCTGATAAGATACAATTCCCCAAACTTCCTCCTTCTCTGAATCATATTTCTTGAGTGGCCCAAATTATTCTAGTTGACTATCATCTAATCTTTTAAACTAAGCAACACAAATATGTTGACTTGTTCCAGTAGGATTTCACTGCCATAACACAAAGAAATCACTTTAAAAATGTTTATTACAGTCACCCTGGCAGAGTAGAGGGATTCCTAGGACCTTCAACCTCCACAGGGCCCCTTAATTTATCCACCTAAGCAATCATACACACAAGCTTTGGAACCCAGACCTCTGTGTTCAAATTTCTGTCCTGGTGTAGGAATAGGGCAAGTGAATGTACAAAAGAGAAAATGTGTTGTAGAAGAGCAGCTAAGCTAAAGTATTTCTCTCCCAAGGTCCAGAATGATGGGCGACGACAGACACCCTATAATTTAAGGGAGACTGCAGACAATTCTCCCCTCCACTGCTTCAAATATACCAGTCCTGGCTTGCCCTTCTTCCTTAACCGTTTTGTGACCAACTCGAATCTACAACTAAAGTTTCATTAACTGTACAATGAAAATTAAGTCCAGATTTTAAATTTGTACGAAACTGAGGAAGATGGCACATTAGATTACTATTAATCTACAGAATAGTATTGTAAGGAATAGAAGATCCTGGGAAAGGGTTTGGAATATGTGACTAAGGAACAGAAAGATAGAAGAAAGTTCGGTGTGGGCTTTGTCTCCATGTCCTTTTCTGAAGCGTCTGCACATCAAAACTTTGAGCCCACTCTTTCTGGACTCCATCTTTGTGATAGTGGTGGCTGGCTCGGCCTTTCAGTCATCCCCATGCAGCTCTTTGTCCATGCCCAGGACCTACATACCTCATAGTGACCAGCCAGGCGATGGTCGCCCACATCAAGGCTCATGTGGTGGCACTGGAGGGCATCACACAGGAAGATCAGCTCATGCTCCTGGCCCACAAACCGCTGGAGGATAAAGCCGCCCTAGGCCAATGTGGGGTGGAAGACTTGTCCACTCTGGAAGTAGCTGGCCACATGCTTGGAGGTAAAGCCCATGGTTCCCTAGCTCAGGCTGGAAAAGTGAGAGTTCAGGCTCCCAAGGTGGCCAAACAAGAAAAGAAGAAGAAACAGGCAGGCCGGGCCAAGTGGCACATGAAGTACAACCAGTGTTTCGTCAGTGTCGTGCCCACCTTTGGCAAGAAGAAGGGCCCAGTGCCAGCTAGTGAATCATAGCTATGTAACCCTGGCTTTCTCTAACAAAGCCACTTTGCCTAGGAAAAATAAAACTTCGAGCCCATTTCATATGAAATAAAATGTCTTTAGATCTTTAGATTCAACAGAGACCCCTCAAGAACAAAGAAGAGTTGTGTGTGGGGTCAGGGTTGGGGGAGGGCAGGCATCAAGGGGCAAGGGAAACGGCAGAGCCTGCATTGCATAAAACTACACATATTTGAATTTCTGCTGTCCACCAAATCATTTTGCCTTTTAATGCCAGAAAAATAAAGAGACACCTCCAGATAGTCCACACAGAAGATCTTTGTAACATATCTTAAGAAGCGTCAGACTGGGGCCAGAGACAGAAAAATAAATATAGAAGGTTAAGTGCAGTTGGTTTTATCCAGGAACATCAGCTCAGCAGGGACAAGACATGAAACAGGCCCGCGGCTCAAACACACCACTGAGTCTTCTAGACTATTTCCTGGAATGAGCTTCTTGAATATAAATACAATGGAAATACAAATATACATACTTTTTTACTCCTGTCACTTTATTTCTGGACTCCACTTTACAAAGACTTTGAAAACACAATGCATTTGGTTAGGAGGAATACTTTCTGAGATTTAAAAAGCATAAGAGCTAATGGAACACGCTTTAAAATTCCACAGAGGGATGGAATTATACTGTAGGACAGCTGTGACATGGGTGTTATTTGTTCCTCTTTTAAGACAAAAGATGCTGATGTATGAGTGGTTTTTTTCCTAAACTAAACCCCAAGTATACAGGTTAATTGCAGGGTTGACACTTTGCAATAAATGGGTTTTGGGTTACAGTTTGGGCACTCGTCTCTAAATGGTTCACCATCACTGCTGTTAAGAGGTTTTTTTCTTTTTTTAATTGATGAGCTCTTTTAATTTTTCATGTATTTTATACATAGACAAATCCTTCACAAATTACAACAATAGGGAAAACAGACAGACACAGTTAAGTAACAGCTTGGAGTCCATGCTTAACTGGAAAAAATCGGTCTGGTTTAACAAATGGATCATTAGCTTAATGATGATAATGAGTGACTGCGAGTGGCTCTCGCATGTTGTTAATTTAAAAATGGCTAGACAGCATGAAGAGATCACTTTAAAAGTCTTAATTTTGCCACACAGAAAAATTCTTAGTATTTTAATATATTTTTGCTTAGAGCTTTTCCTGTAAGTCTGAGTGTGTAGTTGTTTTTCTGGTTGTACTTGATACTCTCTTTTCAATTTGCAAATAGTCCTGATTTGGACATATAAAATGTTTACAATGCTGAGTCAGTTAGGTAAATCTCATCACTGAGAAGATATCTGATCATAATTAGTAAAAACTATTAATTTTTAAATATAAAAATGTTACTGAAACTACAATTAGAGACAAGTGAATGTTGAGTTATTGAAATTATATGATTCCTCGGATTTGCTTAAGATTGTAGAGAGCAGGATGAAGGTGTAAGCTATGAGTGAGTAATTATTGAAAATAATTTATTAGATTTATTAAACTATTCTTTAATAAAAAGTTTAAAATATTTTAAGTCACTTATAGGCTATGATGTGCAGCCGTATATTCATAAACATATTTGTTTGACTTCACTAATGGTACTGCTTAGATTTCCTATGTTCTTCTTTTGTCAGTGTGGCAGTATATGCTGTCACTCAAAATAATTGTTTTTTTCTAAGTATTTTTTCCCCACAATTGTCTTTTTTGTTTGCTTATCTTTGCTTGATAATTCTTGAGCACCTGTTAATTGTTATGATTCTTGTTGTTTAACATTCTTTGGGTTTTTTTTTTTTTGGTCTTACCCAACAAACAACGTTTTTATATGATTATCTTTTCACTAACTCAACAGTAAAACAGAGTGATATTTTTTATAACTTCTATGCTATAATTGTAGTTCTTGTCTTGAGTTTTGTTTTGTTTCGTTTTTACTCACTGTTATGCATGGATAGATGGGTTCAGAAACACACAAATACACATAAAACACATGGATCATTTTTATTTTCTTTTAAACTCTGCAGAAACTTGCTAATTATACACACTCCTTTTAGTTCTACTATGCATAACAATTAAGCACTGTGGAAATACTCCTTAAGCTTGTTTCTATACATCTAAAGGCAAGAATGAAAAGGTTTATCTTAACTTCACCTTATATAAGATGAGAAATTCAGCACTGTTTAGTGTCCTATCTACAATCTTGCTATTTTACCATTATTTACTGCTATAATGTAAGGCTTGACTTTGAAACATTTTTATTAAATTGTTTAAGTAAAACAGTTCCTCTTCCAGGTTGTTTTAATTCAGAATTAATTTCTGTAGAATGCATTATAACTGAAATATCTACATAACATGTTTTAATAATTTTAATGTTTATGACATATATATTTTACAAGAAACATTATAATGTGTATTTTATAAAGTATTATATTGTCAAATTCCAAATTCCAATCTACCTTTATTATATTTATTAATAAACCCATAGTTCTTAAAGAGTTTAGTTTTTTAAACAATCCTATGAAAATCTATGAGGAGGAGAGAACTGTTCTCTACTTATTCGATAAGGCCAAAAATAACTAAATTTGAAAGCACTCAAAAATATTACTAGGAAAGAAAGTTAAAGGTCAATACAAGTGAGTGTAGACACCAAGTTCTCGTGAGATCAGATGCTATCGAGCGCATTCGAAGTGGTATGACTGTAGACTTACATGCAAAATTTTAAAGAAAAGCTCAGCAAATAGAATACAAAAGTAAGTTTTATAATAATCAATGCAATACTATCTTAACAAACTAAGAAGAAAAGATGGTCTCAGTAAATACAGAAAATCATCTGACACAATTCAATATTCCATCATGATAAAATACCCTCAATAAGCTAGGAATATGAAGGATTTCCTCAAACTGATAAAAGCCACCTACAATAAATCAGTGACAACATACCTAACAGTTTCCTTCTATAATCAGGTACAAATCAACAAAGCCAGTTCTTGTCCCTTTTATTCAGCAACGTGTTGCAAGCCCAACAGGGTCAGGAAAGGTAGAAGTAAAACTGTTGCATTGAAAAGTCTAAAAACTACACACAAAAAAATGTGAGAAATAAGAAACTTTAGGAAGTACACAGAGTGAAAGATCAGTATAGAACTTTGGTATTTATGTATACTAGCAAAGACTGGAAATTAAAATTTTAAAAATACTATTTAGAAATTAATCAATAACACAATGTAGGAATAATTTATCAAAATATATAGAAGATCTGTATATAGCAAGTGACAAATTATTGCTGAGGTGAATTGTAAAAGTATTCAGTAAATGAGAGTTAGACCACGTACATGGATTGGAAGACCCAACATTGTTCTGATGTCAGTTTTGAGTATTTTGATCTATGGATTGAATCCAATAAAATTCCATTGAAACTCCCAGCAAACTATTACACTTGGTATTATATCTAAAACACACAGGGAAGTGTGGACATAAAATAATCAAAATAATTTCAAAGGAGAAAAACAAAGTTGGAGAAATTTTTAATATCATACTTACTGAAAAGATAATAATCAGGATAATTTGTCACAGTATTAGGACAATAATAGATTTATGGGTGAAACAAAATAGGAGATATCAGAAATAGAATTACCCAGGTAGGATAAACTGAGTTTCAACAAACACTCCAATTAACTCGATGAATTCAACAAATTATCCTGAAACAATGAATATCGACATATACAGAAAGAGATAAGGAAAAGGGAGAAGAAACATTTTCACCTCACAAAATACCTAGAAATTAGCTAAAAATAAGACCACATATTTAAATGCAAAAACTGATACTATTAAATCTCTAGAGGAAGATGGGAGAAAGTCTTTTCCCCCTCAGGTTAGACAAACACTTATTAGTACATAAAAAGCACAAACCATAAAAAAGAGAAAATCAATCATTTGAACTTCACCAAACTTAAATCCTTTTTGCTATTTTTCAAGTGGTACTTAAATAAAAAGGAAAGACAATCCACAAATTGAAAGAAAATGCCATTTTCAAAATGTGTGTCTAAGAAAGAATATATTATATAATGCATATGGAATCCTAAAATACAGTAATATAGAGGAATAAACTTCTGATATAAACAACAAAGAAGGATGTCAAAAGCATTAAACCAAGGCAAAGTACTGTGCCCTTGGTGATTTCACTTATGTGACACCGCCTGGGAGGAGGAGCTAACCACAGGGAACTTTGCATTGACCGAAAACTTCTGTGTTGCAATTACAGCGATAGCTTCATGACCATGTATGTTTGCTAAAATTCACTAAAATGTACACTTTAAAGTTAGTTTTATTGAATTTTATTATATGTAAACTATAGAACATTGTTTAAGAAAAAAAGGCAAAAGAAAAATATCTTTAGCAAAAGCAATCTTAGAGCATAAGTCAGTATTACTTTAAACCGGGCAGGAAGGCAAGAAGAGCTTCAATAACTTCACATGGAACCACAGCACTGGACATTGGGCTAGGAAATAAGAAGGGTTAGGGTTAGTGTAATTTTGAAGACAGGCACCAAATACTCATGGAGTAGCTACTATGTTTTCACAGCACTGTGCAAGCTCATTGAGATATAATGATTTTGCCATCAGAGCATTTATCTTCCTGTGGTGCAAGATGTAGTTGAAAGACAGACCCCTAAACAAATAAATTTTGCCATCAAGGTGAATGTTGAAAAGATTTCGGAAGTGCAGCATGAGAATAACAGACAGAGGTGGGATTTGATCTTAGCTGCTCCCAAATTTAGTAGATAACTCCATGAATATGAAGCACTTTATTGATGGAAGGCTTTTGAGTGATTAAATATTTTATACCTAATATTGTCCATGTGTTTAGAGGACTATGCCCCGTGAAACCTTTGGATTCTTTGTTTTGGCGTTTGGCAAATTTTCTCTGAAATTATTTAGAAGTTCTCTTATGAAAAATATCAGCCTTATCTCTCATTCAGTAGAACAGAATGAACCGAAAGCGACCATGGGATTAAGGTACAAGATGCTCGCTTTATTCCTGAACGTAAACATCAGTTTGCCTTGGCTTTTCATAGGCAGCAGTAGGCCATTGTGATAAAAATCTGTTTGGCTGGCATTACTGGGGTTTTTAGAAGTTTTCTGATGCTTCCCAGGAGCATCAGCGGTGATGGGCAGCAGCTGGGGTCCGTCAGACTCTTCCCCTCTGCTGCTGGTTCTCCTCCCTTCCTCCTCCAGTGCACTTTATCCACAGAACGCTGCAGTCTGACACCACCCCTTCCCTGAGAAAAGTGTAAGTGCTTTTCTCTTCATGGAATTTTTTGTAGATTAATTGCTTCCTCTTTTATTATAAAATTTTTTGGAATGTCAAATGCCTTGCAGAGCACAAGGTCTTTAACTCCCTTCTGTCTCAGAGAGTTAAGATTTCCAGCAGACAGAGGTCTCCTTACTGAAGCACAAAAAAGAAGAACGTTTTCAAGTGGCTGAGGGATGATCCATCAACTCTCAGAGAGAACAGGAATCTGATGTTTTAAAAATCCATACTTTTGACCCAGAGGTTTTTCGCCTTGCTTGCAAAGACACTTCTGAAACTATTATTCTTTCTTCTCCTCCTTCAGCTGAAATTACCATCCACCAAATAAAACATAGAATTTTATAACCATTGTAACTATGATTAAACACATGCATTTGGCTCCCATAAAAATAGCTTCATACTTTTAGTTACAGATACAATCACAGTCCTCTTACTGTTTTTTAATTTCTTTGGTCTTTAAATGCCCTTTTAGCAGGAAGTCCAGCATCCTACCCATGCCTTAATTGCCTGAAATCTCTGGAGACTCCTGTAAAAGGCTCTTGCTTCATATTGCTCTTGGCAAGAGAATGTCATTCTGACCAGGCCACCATTTCATGATTTCTCCCTGTCGTGCGCTATTTTATTCTCCTGAAAATCCTGATGGGTAGGTAGCGCTTGGCCATTGCGATGAGAGATGATCCCATTTCCCTACAGCCCACTCCGTAATACAGGCCCCTCACTCGGGCTCCACTGTGCAGCTTCAAAGCATGCATTACTTTGGGTTCAAACTTCTAGCAGTGACTGCCGCACAAGCATCAAATCTGCATACTCTTTTCCCTCCTGGCACTCACTTGCATTCCACTGAGCTGCTGCCCTTGCTCTGAACTATTGGAACTGCCCTTCAAAGGGACACTCCTCTCTGCAATCTCAAAGCGATTTCCCAACCTCGTTTGCACCTTGAGATTACTGGCAATTTTTCTCATTGAGAAAACAAAACACACACATACACACACACACAGGCACACACACAAAATCTCTAGTTGGACATCGCCTTTCATGGGATATCGCCTTATTAATTATTAAAATATGTTATATTACTTGTAAATGTCTTGTAAATGTCAGGGTATTATATATGTATGTGTGTGTATTTGTATATAATGTACATTACATGGATGCATATTGGTTTAAAGTCATTCACAAACAAAAAATATTCATTAGGACATATCATGTAACAGTTGCTGAATACAAAAGTTGGTAAGATACATTTTCTCTCTCAAGAAATCTGACAAATGAATAGGCATGCAAAATATTATATATAAAATAACATATCAAAGCTATGTATAGAATCTCAACATTTAGAACAACACTCAAGCATTAATTTCACAAGAATGAATTTTGTCCAAGAAAGACCAAATTCAATAGAATCGTGTCGCACATTTTACTCCAAGCAAGGCCATAAATATTTCACATGATTTCCTTTTTTAGTCTCAGATTCCTGACATCCATAGTGGATTTTTTTTGAGGTTTTTTTGGTATTTTTGTTTAACTTTTATTTCTAATACCACAAACTATATATCATTTCAGTTTAATGCTTATGTCTTTATTAGGTTTATTCTCAATAAATGTCTTTTATAAAGTTTGAATGAATGGACAAATTGTATTTTGGTAGTGGTGGTAAAGGGAACTTGTCTAATGTTTGCAGAGGGTTTTATATCCAGCTGTATGCAGTTCAATTAACCCTGCTGGCATAATCAAGTTATTACATTCAGTGAGAACATTTGGCAATAAATGGGCTGACCTCCACTTAAAAATATAAATTGTCATGTGGCTTTGTAATAATAAACTTTGAGAAAGAGGTAGGCTTAACTCTTTCCTTCTTCTTCTATGTTAGAACCATAATTCCATACAACACATGACAACAACCACAGCTGAAGAAGCAAGTGGTACCTACTCTGTCTACCCACTGACATGAGAATCTCTCACCAAATTTTGCTTATTATCATCTATCAGTTTGACACATTAAATTTTGATAATAAAGTAGAAATTTTGATGTGTATAAAATGCTTTAGCAACAAAGAGATTATTGTTGTTTTGCAATATTTTAATTCTACTTTGGACTTTTATTATGCTTATTTAACTTCAAGGGGGAGAAAAGAATAGTGTTTTAAAAAAAGCTCTATATAAGTTTTAGTGCATATGGATTTTAATTTTTTGTGTTTTTTTTGGTGGTACTGGGGATCTCACTCAGGACCCTGCGCTTGCTAGGCAGGCGCTTATTCCACTGAGCTATATCCCCAGCCCTCATATGGATTTTAAAATCTTTTCTTCGTATCTAAACATTTCTGGCCTTAATTATTAGCTTGTTCTAGAGGATGCAGAGTAAGCCCAGAAGTACACACTGAGGAAGCGGTTTAACCCCACTTTACTTAATATCCAATCACATATGACTAAGTCTTCAGTCACTACACAAACAGACCTGTACATCAGAAACTCTAACAACTGTGTATTAATTTAGCAAAGCTTCAACTGGATTTTGAATGGAAGAAATAAATTAAGTGACTTCATCGACTATGTGATGCTATCTGGGGTGAGGCTAGTGAGAAATTTGGGTAGAGATCAGATTAATTTTGACCTCTACACTCCTTACACTAATGTCTTAACTTTAATAACCTTTTTCAAAATATGGGAATAAGAATTCTTTTGCCTATTGTGGTTCCACTTGACAAATTTCAATGTGATGTTACTTATTCCATCAATGTAGGAACTTTTTTGGGGAAATGAAAAATGTTCTGGTTATAAGCACTAACGCAGCAAGCAGGCCTGAATGAGTATATGCGGGCAGACTTGGGGGCTGCTTTGTTCTGATCTTGGGGTGCATCTGTCTGCTCCTAGTTAGAATATACTTCTTGGGAAGGAGGGTAAGTATTGGGAATCATTTTTGTAGGCCTCCAGGAAAGCACTTACAGCAATATTTGCCCAATATTGCTCTAAATCCTTTTAATTTTTCTCCTTTCTTGTGAGAAGAGGTAAGAGGTAAGTAAAAGACATTTGGCTTTGTTTTGCTCTAAAGTAATAGTTACCTCATTAAACTTCAAGTTTGACAATATTGGCTCATTTTTCATTGCATTAGTTATGCTAGTTCAGCTTTGCCTTGGTTAAATGGGAATAATTTAAAGAAATTCTCCCAAAGTAAAGCTCCTAGTAACATCCCCAAATACCAAGAAATATTACTCAGAGAAAAAAAATTTTGCATCCTTTGGCACAGTTTGCCCATCTTCTTGAATCACATTAGTTTCATTAGTATTAAAAATTATAGCTGTCGGGGGCTGGGGATATAGCTCAATGGCATAAGCCACTGGGGATGGAACTCAGGACCTTGTGCTTGCCAGGTGCTTGCAAGCACAAGGTCCTGAGTTTTGATCCCCAGTACCACAAAAAAAAAAAAAATCTAAAAAAAAGAAAATTATAGTTGTGTCAGTTCTGCAGCTGACAGTGGTTTGGTTCAAACCAGACTCAGTAGCAGCTGCAAAAATAAGGAAATATCTTGTCTATTGCCATAAGGGGATTAGAGTATAACTATAGCAAGCCAGCTTCATGCAAACAACCTCAGGTTTAGCACGACAGAATCATTCACATGTCTCCCCATGAGCTGTGTTGGTGGAGAAATTTCCAACCAGATCAGCAGAGAAAGGCCACCAGCAAAGCCATGGTCTGAGGAGTGGGATATTCTCTTCAGTCCCCATCCAGGAAGCCAGGTCTATCCCTCAGCTCTCTCCTCCCACCCCTCAGTGTGAAGCCTCTGGTGAGAAATTGGTTCAGAGGTCACTTCCAACAATACAGGGCTTTCCTCCAAAAATAGCTCCATCTGCACTGCTTAGGCCTTCACTTCCAAGTTATAACCTCAGACAGGTATTTCTAAAAATGCCTTTGGACTTGCAATCACAGCAAACAGCCCATGTTCATTCAGATCCAGTATGTGTATATGTTTATTATTATAAATAAAGCAAAAGTATCATGAAAAATATTGTATTAGTGCATGTATGATATTCAGTTTCTGTTTTTTTAATTCCATTTGATCTTTATGTGATGGCTGCAGCCCAATAAACTGACTTCATAACACTCAAATATGCTATGACTCAGTTTATAAAACACTGCCAAAGATCAGGGCTTCTCACGTCCAGCTGTGCTTCAAAATCATCTAAGGAGTGTTCTCAAACCAAGGACCTAGAGCTGAGAGGAGAGGAATTGAAGTAAAGGCCACAGAAGAAAAGAGGATGGTTTCCGCCAGCTATTTCCTGGATGACCTTGGATAAGTGATTTAACATTTCTGAATCTCAGCTTCTTTACCTATTGAATAATGATAGTAATAAAGTCTTCCATATCGGGTTATTATGTACATGAAATGACATAGTACCTGCAAAATGGTTTAACATGGTACAAAGGGATTATTATTCTTAACAAGTCTAAAGCCATTCTGTTTCTGTAACTGAGTTGAATTGCTGATGGCTAAAAGGGACTTTTCACAGCATGTCCTAATAAGCCTTAAACATTGTTCCTTTGCTAGAGCCAATAGTGAGTTGGAACTCAGTCACCTCATTCATAAACTACCTGGCTACTAACCTGGAGGTGCGTAAACAAGGGACTGATGATGCAACCAGGTTCTAACCTGACTTTGGCCCTCTTAAACGTAATAATGAGGTGACCAGATTTAACCTATTCTTGGCCTCATGTACTGTGTGAGTTGATTTTCAAAGCAGGTGAGAACCTGTTTTTGAAGGACTATTAAAATATCAAATCATAAGCCTACTTGAGTTTTTTTGTTTTTATTTTGTTTGACCATGAGTAAGAGCAACAAAGAACTGGATAGGATTAGTTAGAAATCCGTAATATTAATCTTTTACATTATTTTATACCAGTTTTCCCGAAGAACTATAATAGATTGCAATTCACATTAAGTGTTGGGGCTTTCCCAGTGAGTTATTTCCAGTTCAACACAGTACAAGGGGTGATAGAAAGAAATGGTTAGTGTTTACATTTTTTAAATTATACAGATAAGACACAATGCCAAGAATGTTGCTATAGATGTACTTAAAGTAAGAGAAAGTATTTTGAATATTTTGATAGGATTAATAGCAATGTGTGTTTTATTGTTATAAAAATTTCAACATTCACCATACTTTATGATGCCCACATGTGGGTCAAAAGTTTACAAAAATTTCTGCCAAATAAAAACATTACTGTACATCCTCATCTGCCTTATCCGGTGGATCTGGCAGAGTGTCACTTCTGGCTCTTCCCCAAAGTCAGAATTAGCATGAAAGGTAGATGTTTTGAATACATTCGGGCAACGAGGTATCCTTAACAAGGTAGCTAACAACACTTATGAAAGGACTTCAGGAACTGCTTCAGAAAATAGCAAGAACTATGAGGAAAGGGTGGCTCTTTCCGTCAGAGTCCTTATAGTATGCTTGGAGAAAACTCTTTTAAAAGATTATTCACAGGACTTTTGAAGTATTGTCGGCAACAGAGCAGGAAAAGATTACCATTGAAAAGACGGTTTCCATGCGGAAGGCATACTGCACACTACGGGGCGGGGAAAACATCCGGGTCAGTAAAAGGCAGCGAGAGACGGGAACTACAGACCAGAGGCTTCACTGTAGGTTATTGGAAGAAGCAAGCAAAGTAGAGTCGGAAGGTTTGAATACATTTTCCATATTGAGGGCATAATGGCTATTTCTCATTGTCTAGAACTGGGCCCCGAGCTGATTAAAACAAGTGGTTTGTTTGTCAGACAGAGATTCTGAAAAGCACATGGTTGAGGTATGGCTGAGGATCAGTTGTTTGTAGTTGAAATGTGCCTTCCAGGACAAAATATTTGCTCTTTCTATAAATTGGACAGTCCCAGAAGGCCCGGGAGAGTCCCTTCTGAGTTAACAAGGTCCAGATGTTACAGTATCAGAATTCAGAAAGTAAAAGGCAGGTTCACCCCTAAACAACCCAAAACTCAGTAAATATTAATACCTTAGTTTACTGTTAATATGTGTAGCAAGTACAAAAAGAATCAAGGACTTTAGAGAAATGAGTCTCCACTCTGGCATCACCTGGAGAATTCTAAAGACACTAATACTGAATCTCCACCTCAGATCCTGGATTAATGCCTCTGAAGCGGAGCTCAGTCATTCAGACTTTTAGGTGCTCTGTTTGGTGGTTTTAACTTATAGCCCAGGTTTAAGCTCACTAAGAAAAAGTGAGAGTGGCAAAACTTGTGCGGGTGGGCGTATTTCCACATTTGATGTTCTTATGTCAGCCAGTTCACGTTCTCTCTTCTGCAGCAGAGAGAGGCGGGAAATAACAACACAGGAGAGGAGCATGGTTCTAATATGCACTGAGTACTTTTTAGGTGGCAAGCTCATTTTAGGTACTTCAAACACATTATCTAAATTTCTCACCAGAACCATAAGAGTAAAATACAATCATGTCCTCGTGGTATTGAAAGGAACCTGAAATTCAGAAAAGATAAGAGATTTACCTACAACCCACAAGTAATCTGTTGACAAATCTGTATCTCTTCTCTTTCAAATTAGTATCTGGTTTTTCTTTATAAAGAACAAATACTACCCCCTCCTTTAAATAAATCACATTTTCCCCAACTAGAGAGCCAAACATAAAAGTTTTCCTTCTTATCCAATTTTAAAATGTATTGATCAAATAACAATTTAATATTATTGCATAGATATCTGAATTCTGACATAGGTGACATCATGTTTTTCTGCCCCGTGTTTCACTTTATATTAGCCTTGCCCAGCCCCCATCCTATGTGGTCATGGCTAACCTATGAATGATAGTTATGGCCATAGGATTGGGGTTACTCAATAGTTAGTGTTCCAATATTTTATTTTTAGTGATTAGCCCAAGAGATGATTGCATGGACTAAGCTAGGGCTATCAGAATAGTTCCACAAGATCTCAGATATGGACACTGAAGGCCAAGGTGTCGTCCCAGTAGACTATGGGATGTGAATACATAGATATGGGCTTCTCTGTCTCTCTAAGACAAGAGACTGAGGCCAACGGGAAGGGAGGTACAAATACAAATAGAACCAAGAGATGGATAAGCTGATGTCACTGTAAAATGTCTGGATTAAGTCAGGCTTAAATGCAAGGATCTCTACCCACAGATTCTACTACCGTATGAGCCAATAAATTTTGGTTTTAGACAGTTTTGAATTGGAGTTCTGAGTCTTTGACCTATCCCTTAGATGCATATTCAGATCTTCCCAAAGTGTATACATTATTTAGGGACACCAACTAGTTCAGTTTAAACAAGGAATACCCAAGGGTTTGAGCTAGAGTGTATTTTTCTTCCTGTATGACAGGTTCTCCAGATGAAAGTTCAAAAGAAGGTAGTACCAAAAGTTCGGAATCAATGGCAGAATGTTTTAACACATTCCTTTAGAGAATAAGACTATGATCCCAATGATAAAGGACTCAACTGACCAAAATTGATTACTAAAGTGAAGGCAGGCTCCCAGGTAGGTTACTGTTCTCAAGAATCTCTGTGCAACCCCGTGGACTCTACCAGGCCCCTGGGAGCAACTCACTGGGGCACAGCCTGGCAGTCCACTGGGGCCACCCTGAGGACACAGCCGGGCCTCCAGATGCACTGTATCAAGCTGGAGCCTGGCAGTTCACTGGGCAACCCCACCTACTGAACTGGACCCCCGATAGCCTTGAGGGTTTGTCAATGGGGACTTGATCATAGTGAACCTGGTTCCCTGCCTATCTACCATCTTTGAGGATGGGTGCTTTTCCACCTCCTGCAATAGCAGTTTGTGTACACCCATGTTTGTTACAGCATAATTTGAAGCAGCCATGTCTCTTCCCAATGTGAGAGCCTGAAGGAGTAAATAAACCAAAAAGTGCAGTTATTATCAGAGGGAAGACGACTGATTGGGTGGGAGAACAATGGAGATGAGGGCGGAGAAAATTGATTAATCGAACAAGCCATCATCTGTATAACTGAGCAACAGATGTGAAGATAATATTATGTAATACAGTATCCAGTGTTCATTCCCTACTATCTTCTCTATAATTTGGTATTTCCTTTATTGTTTCTGTGTTAACAAATGCGAAGATAACATTATGTAATACAGCACCCAGTGCTAATTCCCTACTATCTTCTCTATAATTTTGTATTTCCTGTATTGTTTTTGTGTTATTCTGGTTTATACGTCTCCATTCTTTTGTTTTTAAAATAAAAAAGAAAGAATCTCCAAGCTCGTGGGGAAGATAAGTAAGAGCCATTGTGGAAATGCATGGCCAGCTACAAATGTGCAGTATGAGTGTCTGGGGTTACATGTGTTTAAAGGAATGAGCACTAGGTCTCAATGGAGTGGCTGAGAAAACGTCTTATCTTATGGAACTGTGCCCTGATGAAGGGGGAGATTTGGCAGTTTCCGTTGCTGAAGAAAGGAAAGATCTAAATAACATACTTGAGCTATTTCAATAGTTCGTACTAGGCCAAGGAAGTAAAAAAAAAAAAAATAGTGCAGCAGAAAACCATTTTTTTTACCTCCAACACTGTATCATTATTTTCTTTTTTTTTTTTTTTATTTTAGAAACATAAAAGTACAAAAACATATTGACAAACAGACACCCATTATCATAGAAAATAGTACAATCACAACTAATCTATAGACAAGGTGATATGGTCTCAACAGTAGTTGTTGCTTTATCCATTGATATCTTCGAATTGTAGATGTATGGACCCATATACAGACATGCAAA
>PVLD010023533.1:0-27199 GCA_004027595.1 Dinomys branickii | reverse complement strand
TTGTCAGTTAGCAGAGATCTCTTAGAAAATTTTTGGAAGGACACATTTGCAAACAATTCATGCAATTCTCTTGCTGCATATTATTAACTAATCTATAACATTTTGCAACATGTATACAGCTGTGGTTTGCTGCCATGATCTTTCTAAGTTGATGGGCATCCAGATTCCTGTTCTTTGCTTAAGAATATATATACACTATTGAAAAAGGTAGTTTTTGAAAGCAAGCATTGAACTATGTATGAAGGGCAGTAGTAGTACATTATTGAACAATTTGGTGTGGGAAAGTTCTTGAATTTTTTTCTTCATTTTGATTTCTATGATCTTTGCATACTAATAGCACTTATACTTAAAGAGTGGATGTAGTCTATAAATTTTATACATATATACAGTTCATTCGAAAGTCTGACCATGGTGGGCTACTGTAAATAAATGATTTTCTATTTTGGCAGTATCAACTATTAGCTTTTAAAAAATCCTTTCAGTATTGGATATCCTTGTTCATTGAACTTACTGCAGCCTTTTTGCTATTGAAAAATTTTATAGATCTGTTCTAAAGTGTTATAAGGAAAACTGAGAGAGAACTATACTTGGCTTTTCCATTTCCAAATCTATATTAATCAGAGTTTTTTCAGAGAGACAGATCTAGTAGGATGTGTATATAAATATGTGAAGGAAATTCTCAAAGGACGTAGAGCCACACAATTTTGGGCTGTTTTAGTTACTGCTTTTACTGCTAAGGCCAAATACTCAACACCCAGTGTTAAAGCAGGAAAAGGTCTAATTCAGCTCAACTTGTAGAAGTGTCAGTCAATAGTTGGCTGGTTCCTGTCTTAGTTACTTTTCTCTTGTTGTTGAGACAAAATACCCAATGCCCAAAATTGAGGAAGGAAAGGTTTATTTAACTCACAGTTTGTGGAGGTTTCAGTTTGTAATCGCTGGCTGCAAGGCAGGGTGGCATGGCTCAGGGGCAACACTTCAAGGCAGTGGAAGACAGCAAAAGCAACAAGAGCAAAACGGGGAGGGGAGCAAGCCTGTTTCCCCTCCTTATATTGTACATCAACTATCTGCCCAAGCCCACATCATCTCTCGGCCTTCCTCTTGCACAGGCTCAGGATGAATACAAAGTGAGGACACTGGCTCTCTACTGAGTCACATAGGTAACCTTCTAAACTTCTCAAGTTGACACAATGAACAACGTCCTAGAGTAGGAAGGGCATGTCCTTTTCACCCCAGGATGTAGAACTTGAGTCCCTTAGTTAAGCTTCTAGACTCCTCAAATTGACACAATGTATCAATCACAACAGTTCCAAAGCAGGTGCATGGCACAGGGACCTCACAGAGGAGAAACTGTGTGTGGCAAGCAAAAGGCATTAATCAGCAGCAGTGGAAGCAAGCCTGCCTTTTGCTCTTGTCCCAAACAGGATACAAACATTTTGCAAGGTTCTACCTACACCCAGAGTGGGGGTTCTGTCTTCAGAATATTGATTCAGCCACACCCCAAATCATATTAATTCTAATCAGTGGATTAATTTAGTGCCACACACCCTTAATCACAGTATCACACACCCTAGATCCAGCATCACACACCCATGATGCAGCCACCTCTCAAGTGCCCCACCTATGAGTGCATGAGGTTTTGGAGAGACTCTAGATAAAATCTATAACAGTGGCCGAACAGTCCAAATATAGGAAATTGAAGACCCTGATGCCAACAGTGTGGCTCAGTCCAAGTTTGAAAGCCTCCGACAGGGAAGTTGATGGCATAACTTTCAGTAAAGGATGGAACCTGAGGATGTGGGGAAGCATTGATGTATGTTCTGCAGTCCAAAGTCTGGTAGCTGAAGAATACTCTGTCCCAGCTCTCCAAGAAAGACCAGTTAGTCTTTTGTATCTGTTTTCTCAGGGTCCCTGGGTGATTAGATAATACCACCTATACTGAGGGGTACTGCTCCCACCTACTGCACTCACACCCACACGCTAATCTCTTCTGAAAACACTCTTGGTGACACACTTGAAGTAGTGCTCTTCTGGATTGCTAGATACATGTTCTGTCTAATATGGTGCGACTCTCCTATTTTGCAAGATAAAGGAGACCAATCCTTCTCCCCAATTCGTTTTCCTTTTTTGATTCAGCTTGCTTCTCCTTTTATATTAGTTTTTAAAATGTGAATTGCAGTATTCAGAATGTTTGGCTTTCATGATTTCAACATTTGGGATTATGTCTTTCGGAATCATAATCAGCAGAGTTCTTATTGCATCCTAGTTTCTGGCCTATTCAAGGCCAGAGGTGTGTGTTATCCTGAACACACACATCTCCTGCTAGCTACCTGGTAGCTTTACTTGTCCTGTTCATGAAGCTTGGCTGATTTTTAAGCATCACAAGGTGCAGAACCACAGTGCTCCTTACAGTTGTGGTTAGGAGGTGGAGAGGGCGGCAACACTGAGTATCTGTGTCATTCCCCAGCATTTCCACAAGGGGTCATCAATCCTAACCACTCTGGGTAACTTGAAGGTGCCTATTGGGTATATTTTCTATTAACTTTTGTGACTGTGCTTCTAGTATTATTAACAGTGACCACTTTCCTTCCCTACATGAAACCCTACCAGGCTCAGGATTGTTCTAGGAATTGCTTTTGTTCTTTCCCTCCCATCCCCAGTATACAATCCTGTGATCAGCCAAACCCAAATTGTTAACTGGACTAGAGCTCTTCCTAGTGGTTTACCACTGAACCAACTCTGGCTTACTCTTTCATCTTTCTGTTTTCTTCCTGTGCTATTTGTTGACACTGTATATTCTGGAAGGAAACCATTAAGCTTTTTGTGCCATGCATACCATAAGTTCTAGATTTCAGAACCTCCCCTGACAATTGCTTCCCTGGTAGATAAGGAGTCCTTGGCTGTATGGAATCTGGTTAACAGGTTTAATTCCTTTGACACTGCCTAGGCTGCCTAGGAACCCCCTTGACAAGGTCAGTGGTATAGCCCCTAGGACCTGCCCAAATTATCCAATGAGCTGTTATTCCTGCCCCTTCAAGTTTCAGAGTTGAAGCGAGGATGTGAACACATTTGCTCTGCCAAATTTAATCTCTCAGCCTTAATCCCTGGTGGAAGGAAGACTTGTTTGAATTAGTAGGATGGATTTCCTAGTAAGTCTATTTCACACTCTGTCATTATGGGAGTCAAGGGTATTCAAATTTCTATGAATCCATTCCAAGTGTGGAACAATATCTTCTTTGTAATTGGTTTCCTGTCACCAGTTGAGAGTCAAAGGCAATAAATCTATTAAGGAGGACCAAACCACAACCATGCAGCTCTCCAACAGACCACACCTGTCTGCAGGCAGATACCTGGCTATAATCTTAGGTTAAATGTGGCTTACCTCCTGGACACCAGCAAGTGGCTTAAAATCATTCTGTAAGGCCTGCTTCTTTTTTCTTGGCTTTTGTGCCACAGATGGTTCACAATTCAGGCCCTAGGGAAATTGTCCTGACCCTGAAGGGTACCTGTGGCCTCAAATATGTCAAAACCTGGAGTCGCAGCAGCTGTATTAGTCAGCCTGGGCTACAAGACAAACACTATTTGTGTGTGTGTGTGTGTGTGTGTGTGTGTGTGTGTGTGTGTACACGTGCATGCACGCACATGTGCATGTGCATGTGTGATGGGGGTGGAACATATACAATAGATATTGATTTCCTCACAGTCTTGGAGACTGGAGGTCAGAGGGGCTGGTTCTGCCTGAAGTTTTTCTCCGTTGCTTATTATGTGTGTCCCTCTCTCTGTGTCTGATTCCTACTTCTAAAGACACTGGTCATCTTGGATTAAGTCATACCCATGTAGTCTCATTTTTCAAAATTACCCATTTAAACATCCTATCAGTAAATATAGTCACATTCTGAGATATTAGGGATTAGGATTTCAGCATGCAGACTTGGGAGAGGCAGATATAAAGGGGCCGTGAGAGTAGCACGCTAGCAAATGATGTTTACCTAGACTCATTACCTTCTTTGGCTAAATCTTTATCTGAATATTATGAAGGAAAAAAGCCTATTTTTATTCCCAAAGCTACCTGTAGAAACTCATTGTTCACAGGTTTAAAGAACTGATTTTGAAACTATTCTCTAACTCAGTGACACATATACATCACAAGAAGTTAAACATTTGGCATCTTCAAAACAGCACAGCATGCTTTAAATGAAACACATTGCCAACCAGCTAGCTTACTGATATTTGTTGTGTGCTTATCTGCCCAGCATATGTAATCTAGGGCCTCCCAGAGACAACCTTGAGGAAAGGACCCACTGTAGTTTTCTTCGTTTGGGATGCTTCCTTAGAACCTTAAGTGATCTTACCTGTATTAAGTTTCATTTTAGCATCTGATAAGTATGGAATAATGACATTTTTTAAATGACTAGGGGATAGGTATATGAAAATATCCACAGGATTTTTAAAAAGAAGGCCAAGCAAAGATAACAGACTTAATGTACACTAAGAAGCTCTTAGGACAAGACACAGTTACATGAATGCTACTGTTTTATGCACCCAGTTGACTGGCCCAGTATCCCTGATGGGACGGAGAATGTGTGCAGGCAAACGGTAGGCAATTTTTGGCTGAAAAATCTTTAGTAAGTGATGATCTTGCTGTGACACGTCAAAGAGAACTGGTGTCCCATTCATCCACACTCAGCTCATCTCATACTTTCTTCGGACCCTTCACTAGGTAAGGAGAGATGAGCTGGACAGCCCTGTCACACCATTTTCATTCCTCATCTACCCGCTTGTTAGCCTCCCACTGTGACATATCTGTGAGACCAAGCATGCCTGGAATGCTATGCGATAATAATTGCGCTGGTTGGTGGGTATCTTCTCTACAACAGGCCTTTATTTTGTTTTATTACAAAGAAGAACGTTATTACTAGCCTGTTGACCTCTCTTCTCTTCCAGGCTTATTCTCAGAATAGAAATAGCCTAGGATGGGTTCTTTCTCAAGGTCAAGACCTCTGATCTGTCCTGCTTTGTCTAACTGTCTCTAATTATAAATGTAGTACAAACATGTAATCAAAATGAGCAAAGAGCCTAATAATGTGTACCTTAGTCCATTTTTGTTACTATAACAGAATATGAGAATGAGTAACTTATAAAGAAGAGAGGTTCACTTTGACTCATATTGGAGGCTGGAAAGTTCAAGGTCAGACAGTCACATTTGGTGAGGACTACCTACTACTTCAACTCCTTCCAGGAAGGAAGGCACGAGGGATTCAAAACAAAACAAAACAAAACAAAACACTAGAGATAACCTTGCTTTATACCCACTCATTCTTCTGGTAATTAATACAGTTCTCACAAGAGTGAGAATGTACTCATTCCTGCATAACACCATTAATGTATTTGTGAGAGCTTTGGTACCATGACCCACATATTACCCATGAGTCCGCACATCCCAGCTACATTGGGGAATTGATTATCCACATGAAACTTGGAGATGATATTGAAACCACAGAAGTGTGATAGCGTGCTTCTCAATATTCTTACAAATGAATAGTTTTAAGCAATCCACTTTTGTTTTACTGGCTCACACAAGTGAATAGTAGATTATAGAACGAAGATTGTTTTCCATTTTTTGTGAAACCATCATGGTCATCACATGTTTTTAGGATAATAACTAAAGACTGAAATTTTGCAAAATGTGTAAAGCATTTCCATTCTGGGAAAAGAAATATAATACATTAGGAAGACAGAAAAATATGTGTCCTTAAGAATCTCCAAAACCAGATCTTAACAATCTAATAATATACAGTGTTCTGTTTGAATTTCAAGTTCTAAAATTTTGGTGCTTAACATCTGGAGTACTTTCATAAAAACTCATTTCGCCCCCTGGTTTCTACCATACTGAGAATAATGTAAATGAACTATTAACTCCCACAGATCAAATGGTTATGCATATGGTTGGACAAGATGGTTGTACAAATAAACTTTAACATGAATAAATCTGTTGTCAACTCAGGATAAGTGAACATCTGCCAGTCATGTAATATGTTAATAGAATGCATTTGGAATGGCTGGATCACTTGGGACACTACTAAAAATGTGACAGAACTCTGAAACCTTGAGCAAGTGGCACCAAATTTCTATCAATGGCTGTTCACTATTGCCGTGTTCACTGTTTCTGTGCTTTTGTTCCTATGTGCTGCACACTCCCTAAAACCTACTGTATTACATTGGGTCGTATTGAAGGGAATATGTAAATTATAGCACTTTTTCCAGAAATTTAAGATTCTTAGTCAGAAAAGAGCTAGACATACAGAGGAAATGCACATATTTATATGGAAAATACAAACCGAGAAATAAATGCCCTTTTTGTTGAAAAAGAGAAACCACACTAGTGAAATGGGGTTTCGAAAACTAAAATTGGGTTTTGAAGAACTGAGAGGCTACTGTGCAAAGAATGGGGAAGTGAAACATCTTTTTAGAGATGATGATCACTGTAGGGCAAATGTATTAGTTTAAAACATCAATGAAAGTCTAGAGAACCGTACAGCCTGGAGATCGTGGTGGGTAGTCTTACTCTGATAGAGCAAGGAGGAGCTGATGATAGCTTGAACTAAGTTGTTGATTCAACGTCTGCATACCAAAACTAAACTGCCACCTGTAATATAAAGGAGAAGGTATTAGTAAATCTCTATGGTGTTTTACAAATGACACTAATGTTTTGCAAAATATTCCTTCACTTATTATTAAGCACTGCTATGTGTAAAGTACCATGCTGCGCCGTACATTATGAACACATAATAAAGTCATGAAACTTGAAATAAACTAAAAAATCTCCAAAAGACCAACATATAAATATCTATAATAAAAGTAGACTCATTTAAGGCTCACAGAAGGAAAACATATGTTGATAGATAAGTTTTATAGAAGTTAATTTAGAAGGCAAGATAGTTCTCTAAGCTGACAAGGAACTAAGCAGAAGGGATTGTGCTGCTGAGTTATTATTACATAAAGTGTGACAGTAAAGGGATTTAAGGCCCTGGATTCAATCTTCATTCGTTGTGTGACTTGAAGTGAACTATGTAGTATTTTTATATGCCCATTCTCTCATCTCTAAAAGGATATTAATGGAGTCATTATTGTTTGTGTAGACTGAGATAATTCATACACATTTTGCCAGCACCCATTACTGCTCGGTTTTTCAGATGCTATTACTTTATACATGAATCAAAGGAATAAGTTGCTTTCTGTACTTGCATTGAAGAGATTTTTCGTATATATTCACAAGATAAAAATGTATATGAGGATAAAATTATTTGTAAAGCTTACTTGAACCTTAACTATCTCATAACAATTATATTCAGAATTTACAATATCACAAACTGTATGGTACCTGTCATACTTTACCAGAACTTGAGGTATGTTTTGCTTAGAGTAATGACTGCATAGTCCTTGTTGCATCAGACAAGATAGAGGAAACAGTGTGGGAGGAAGGCCGCAGCACCAGTGCTCGTCGCTGTAGTTTTATCAGCACTCAGACTGTTCATCGTTAGACAAGCCATGTTCTTTGTACTTGTATATGTACAACAAAGGGGCCCCCACAATAAAACTGGGTGTCTCTGGATGTTTGATGATAGAGTACTAAATAAATGGAGGCAACGTGAAAATTAAAAGAAAAAGTAAAATTTTTCACCATCGTAGTTCAAATAACTAAAACAAAAAGCAAGCCAACAAATAACCATCTTTTATAGGATATCAAGAGAAATGAATTTCAGGATCCTTTTCTAAATTTACAACAAAAGCTCTAAGCAGCAGTTACACTAGATGGGCTCTATTATACAGCAAAATTACAATAAATGCGCAAGGAAAGCAATTTAGAAGGACATTGTTCTCAATCATTAATACGGAGCCTCTAGGAAACATGAAAATCTTACACTATATATTTTTATATACTTAAAAATGAGATTTTTTTCCCTAGAAATTTCTGAGTTTAAAACATTTTAATTTTTGTGTGTACAAATTAAGAATTATTGAAGAGCAATGTAAAAGATGAGTCTCAACTATGTATTTATCCTAAGAGTAGGACAAAAATCAATGATTCCTGCTCTTCATAGCTGTATATGACTCTCTGTCTGGTGACTGAGTAGCCTTTCCTACACACCAAGAACATGTAACAGTCTAGAAGTTAGCCAGGGCACTCTCTCTCCAATGTATGGCTAAAACTCACATCACACCCTCTACAAGTTCTACCAGATGTCGCCTCATATCCCCTCAGTGCTCTCCATACACAGTGCCCCAAACCCTGCTTTAGAAAAATCCCCAAGGGAGAGAAAAATACCAAGGAAATAAATCATGAGAAGACAGAAATTCACTTTACTATAAATCATCGGCTTAGAGAGAAGTACTGCTCTAACAGTACTTCATCGTCCATTGATGGAGACAGGTTTTCCTGTAAGGCCTGGCGGTTCTGTTCCCTTATCTACTCAGCATTCACAGGACCAGTTCTGTAATAAAAATGGAATTGATTTTGGTAACCACATTCAAGTAACTCCGCCAATATTTTTTTATTGTTGTCGCCGAAGCTTGCAGTATTTATGCACGTGCCTATCTGCAAGAATAAGGCTGCCTTTGTTCCTTTGCAAGGTTTTCTGAATTGGCTATGGTATTGTGACCACAGTCACATGCACCAGCCTGGGCCTTTATCTTCAGACTTTGATAAAGTTAATCTCTTATCCAAGTGGACAGAAGCCAGTATTTATAAGTCTCCACAACCGAACAGCCTGTTATGACAAAGCACACAGCAATATTTTCAGCCAACTGATCACAAAGCATATGGATATTTTTCCCCATCTTGTAATACTTTTATATAGATGGCAGAGTGTTCATTTCATACATTTTACATTTGGGTCATAATAGTTTTTCAACATAGATGTAATCAATATCCATATATTACAAAATTACTAATATTAAGATAGTATTGATAAGTGGTTCATTTGAACTACTGAGTTATTTACTGAGAAATAAAGAGGATTAAAATATGGAAAAATGTGTGTTTCCCAAATTTCCAATAAGTTTTATAACATAGCCAGCAATATTTGCCTCTGTAGTTTTGCAGTGCATAGGTTCACAGACACTAGGCAAGTGCTGTATGAGTGACATAAATGCCCAGCTCTACCTCTAAATTATTTTGCAAATGTGTTAAATTATGTTCAATCTCCAGCTGGAATCTTATGCAAGTTTTTCTGTGTAAAGGAATATATTTTCCTTTTACCCCTGTATTTAGCTAGCAGATTATCTTGTATGATAAGTGCCTAGTTATTTAAATTTGTAGAATTTATTATTTTAAATAAAATTGCCAAATATTGCAATTAATGAACCTTTTATTTTTGATGGTGAATTCCACTTATTTCAGTATATGGAGTTTGCAGTTAGAACTGTCAGTCATCCATAATTTTTAGAAGTATCTTTAAAATCATATTTTCTCTTGATCACTGTTGGGTGAAATACTCATTGTATATATCCTAATTTTTGTGTTAAATCATCAGTGAAAACAAGACTGATGAAGTAAAAAGTGGGGAATATTAAGAATGTTTTAGATCCTGATAAAGTGGAATGAACAGAATGGCCAAGTATCAAGTATCAAGTAGTTGAACCTGCCTATACATTTTACAAGTCACAAGTTTTGAAAAGTTCTTATTTGATTCACATTTGAGCCAATCATTAATGAGACATAACACTGGGGAGTGAAAGATTCTTTGATTTTCAGTTACCTAAGATCTATTTTAACTTCATTTTCAATCTGATACATACATTGGCTGGGTAGAAATTTTTCTTATATTCACACTTGGGAAAGAATTTTAAATTATGAACATTATATTTCAGAAATAGGCAGAAATTATCTTAGGGATATCAAATAAAGTACTTTCACTATAAATTCTTTAGTCTTCATGAAAATCAGCTGGAATTGAAATTACATGGTCACAGATTGCACCAATATTGTTAGTCTCCACTTCTTTATTGCATTATTGATTGGAAGGGAGAACAGGCAAAATCGTATGAGATCGTCTGTACATCCACATTAACTATAGATGTGTATTGAAAGGATGGTGAGTCAGAACAGTATTCTAAGATCTACATTTAAGTCTATTTTTCTTGCCATTTGCAATATGTTTTGATCTTGTCTTTATAGGTTAAAAAAGTACAGCAACTTCCTCAAAGATGTATCGAATGGAATAGGTGATGTGATGTATCTGTCAAACATAGCTAAGCATTAGGAAGTATGAGTATAATACACCACTCAGTTAGTATTCTTGGTTCTGGTTTCAGGAATAAGATTCATTATTTTGTGTTCATGCAAAAAGAATCTGAAGAGAGTCTTTTTTTTTTTTTTTTTGGCGGTACTGGGGATCGAACTCAGGACCCTGCGCTTGCTAGGCAGGCGCTTATTCCACTGAGCTATATCCCCAGCCCCGCAAAAAGAATCTGGTTGAATAACTATAAAAGGGTGTTTTCTTGCTTATTTGTCAGTTTGATTTTCATGATATACATTAATCATTGGATGAGTAGAAAACAGGGCTCCTAGGATGTACCGGAGACACTAAAACTACAAAGTTCAACTCCAGTGAAAGCTGTAATGGAAACCAGTCATTTCCCTGTGTAACACTATAATTTCTAATTTACATCTGAAGATTTCAAGATTGTGTTTAATTTAGGAATTAGGATGACCACAAATATCTTGGATAAGGCAATTTGACATAAGTAGCTAGGAAAAACTTCTACTGATATTTTCATTAAGACTCTTGGACACTAGTTATGCAACTAGTTATCTAGGTGGGGGTTAAATCTCATGTGCAAATTCATCTCTCTTCTTTCTCTCTCTGTAGTTGGTTCTGGACCACTGAAGTATTCTTAAAAGTTAGATAAGTATATTTCAAATATGCTTCAGTGATCAAACTGTGGAATTGAAAAGCTAGTTTAAAATTTTAACATCAAGGGACTTTATGAGTAAAAATGTCTAGTGTTAACAAATGTGAAAGGGTGAGAGAAGTCCATCTAAAGGTGTGATACTGAATATTTTAGTGGAGATACATAAGCAGATGATTGGAATACCTGAAGGTTTGAGCACAAGATATGGCGGATCTAGCCTTGTTATTCACTGAGTATCCCTTGTTTTAAGTAAGGAAGCTGAGATAACTGCCAATGTGCTAGACTGAGTTTGTAAGAGAACAAGGCTGGTATTTCCTGTCAACATACCTTCCAGTATCACATACTGTTCCCGAGATATTGGTATGCTGGCAGATGACCAGAAACACAGGAAACATCTTATGAATAATCAAAATGTGTGAAGCTATGATTCCAGGAGGTACATTCCTGCCTTTTCAGCATGAGAATATTTACCACCAAACACTGATAACAGACCGGTGTGTACTATTAATGACAATGAGCAGCTCCCCCATATCATTGTGCGGCAGGCAAAAAGATACTCTCTTATCCGGCATGAGACGACATTCATTAAATTTAACCTATTTCACCTCATGTTTTCAGTTTTGGCTAAAAGAAAGGGAAAACAGAGGAGCTGTCAGGTAGGAAAGGAGACAGCGGGTCAAAGATAATTTTTCTTTTTCCCATTTCTGTGTCAGTACATTTGTAGACTATTCCTTCTGGGAGGGAAAATGTTTTGCGTATGCAAATATCCAGAAATATTTAATATTGGAATAGAGTAGTATTCACTTGTTATTTAAGAAAAAAACATGGAAAGTATGAAGCAAAACTGAAATCCTTTGTCGCGTTTCTTAAACCTGATCACCTTTTAGCTGCCAGTATACCTGCAAGGCATGATTGGAATGTCGTAGTTGAAACAAATTTATTGGGCCTCACAAAAATCTCTCATTCATATGAATATGATTGCTTGTTAAAAAAAATATTTGACTTTATTCTTCAGGTCAGAAAGCACACTGGTAAGTTGATCATTATTGGCTGTAGTCCATATACATTATTTACATTATTTATAAAAATTGAAGTTTTAAAATTTAAATCTTTAGTACTGCCTTTTACCTGACCTTAGGGCATATTTATCTAGTCGTTTATATAACACTTACAGTACTGCTATTATCACATTTGTTTGTAAAAGAGAAATATATTTTGTGCTCTGAGTCTTCTTATCACATAGGTGTCATTCAAAAACAAAACAAGCAAAAACAATAAGAATGATACAGAGACTCAGAATAAAATAATAGGGATTAAGAGTGATTTTTATATTACATATTTTTATCTTCATCAAAGTTGGTCAGATTACCAGGTATAAGAATGCAAAATTGATCAAACTATTAAAGAGAATAAAAAATAAAAACAAAAAATATAAATTATACAGAGTTTCACCAAACGAAATGATAGGAATTTAACAAATGGTTGTTATATTACATATTGTTGTCTTCAAATTAATTGTTCAGATAACCAGATATAAGCATACAAACTTGGTCAAAAAAAGCATTAACTGTTCCTTTCAACAAACCATTATGTATCAGCAGTACAGTTACTCCAGCTTTCCTTCTGTATACATATATACTTTTTCCCTTCCTTCCTTTCTTTTTCTCCTTTCCTGCATCCCAGTTGTTTCTGATTTTGAGCAATTTCTTTCCATTTCTTAATATCTATAGTATGTTTTAGGTTCCCTTACTCTTTCATGTTCTTACACTAAGGAGACAATATGATGTTTACACATGTGGGTCCAATTTATTTCACTTATAAGTATAGTCACTATTTGCAACCTATAAAAGCCTCAAGATTGTCTTTTTTTTATAACTGAGTAGTACTCCATTGTATAAAAATACATCTTTTTTTATCCATTTCTCAGTTGATGAGCATTGGGTTAAGAAAAATTGTTCTGCTATAAACAGGGGTGCACATATATCACAGTGGTATAAAATTTTTAATTCTTCTGGGAAAATACCCAGAAGGGGAATAGCTAGGTTAAGTGGGAACACTAATCCTTGTTTTGTAAGTAATCTCTACACTAATTTCCACAGTGGTTTCACCAATCCACACTGCCACCAGCCATGGACAAGAGTTCTTATTGACCTCTCCAGCATTTATTATTGGTTGCTTTCTTAATGATAGCCATTCTTTAGAGGGAGAGATGGAATCTCAATGTTGTTTCAATTTGCATTTCTTGAATGACCAAAGATGTTGATTTTTTCTTGTATTTATTCACTGTGCATTCATCTCATTTTTGGATTGGGCCTTTGAATTTGGGGGGGGCTTGATTTTTTAAATTCTTTATATGTTCCAGATAGAAGTCCTTTGTCTGAGGGGCAGTTGGCTAAAATTTTTTCCTAATTCATGGGTTTTCTTTTTGCTTTATTGGTGATTTCTTTTGATGTACAAAAACTTTTCAATAAGAGGAGATCCCAGTTGTTGATTCTTTGAAGTATTTCCCATCCAGTTTGGTTTTTGTTCATGAACTCTCACCTACCCCTATGTTGTCAAGATTTCTATCCATTTTTCTTCCAGTAGATTTAGTGTTTCTGTTTTAATATTTAGACTTTGATCCATTTTGACTTTGGTTTAGTTCATGGTGATGGACTGGGATCTAGTTTTAGTCTTCCACATGTGGAGAGCGAGTTTTTCCAGCACCATTTGTTAAAGAGGCTATCTTTCTTCCAGTGAACATGTTTGCCCCCTGTTTCAAAGCTGAAGTCACGGAGTGTCTTCGTAGTTGTGTCTGCATCTTCTAATCTGTTCCATTGATCTTCAGGTCTGTTTATTTGCCAGCATCATGCTGATTTTATCACAGTAGTTTTGTAGTATAATTTCAAGTTCAGGATTGTGATGCCTTTTGCCTTGTTTTTGTTGCCCAGGATTGCTTTTGCTATTCTAGGCCTCTTCTGGTTTTAGATGAATTTTAGGAATGTCTTCTCTATTTCTAGGAGATATACTAATACTATTTTAATTGAGGTTGCATTGAATCTGTACAATTTTGGGAGCATGGCTGTTTTAACAATGTTGGTTCTTCCTCTCCATGAGGGAGGAATGTCTTTCCATTTTATGAACTCCTCTTCAATCTCTGTTTTCACAGTACTGTAATTTTATGTGTATAGATCTTTTACTTCCCTTATTAGACTAATTCCTAAGTATTTCCTTTTTAGATGCTATTATGAAAGGTGTCATTTCACTATTTTGTCTCTCTGTTCATTTGTTTTTTGTGTACAGGAATGCTATTGATTTTCGAGTGTTTACTTTGTATCCAGCTATGCTTCTAAATTTGGTTATTAAATCTATAAGCCTTTTGGTGGAGCTCTTGAGATCTTCTATGTAGAGTATCATGTCACCTGTAAATAATGATGATTTCATTTCTTCCTTTCCTATTCTTATTCCTGTTATTTCTCTTTCTTGTCTAATCGCTCTAGCTAATATTCTCAGAGCTATATTGAATAGGAAAGGTGACAGTGGACATCATTGTCTTGTTTCTGATTTTAAAGGGCAAACTTTCAATTTTTCTCCACTTAGTATGATGCTAGCCATTGGTTTGTCATAAATGGCTTTGGTCAGATTGAGGTAAGGGCCATCTATTCCAATTTTCTTAGGGTTTTTATCATAAATGCATGTTGGATATTATCTGTTATGGTTGATACATTGGGTCAACTTGGGGAGTCTAGAGGTTTAACTAATAACTCAGCAGTTATAAATCTTGGGGTAAAAAGGACATGCCCTTACCCTTGTGGGATGTTGCTTATTATGTGAATTTGGGAAGTTTAAAAGGTTAACTATGTGATTCAGCAGGAAGCCAGGGTGCTTATTTGTATTCATTATAAACCTGTGCAAGAGGAAGGCACGCAGAGGGCGTGGGTGTAGAGGACCCCCCACACACACCTCCCCAGAGCCGGGAGACTATAAAAAGAAACTGAGGGAGGACCGGCTGCCAGTTCTTCGGAGGCGCTCCGGTCTTCACCTTCAGCTTGGTCGTCTCCCGGCTTCCGGTGCAGACTCTTCGGCTTCCGCCTGGGACTTCATCGTAGATTCATCAGCATTTCATTGCAGACTCAACAGCCCTTGATACGGACTTGCACAGACACTGTGGTGAGCTCCAGGCCCCAGCCCTGCGCTCTTCAATCTCCAGTGTGCAGACGCCCTCTGCGCACTTCCTCATCTAACCCTGTAGCTGACCATTGTAAGCCAAATAGGTAATTTGTTGTAAATGTGTATATTTTGTGTTAAATCTGTTTCTCTAGTAAACCCTGACTGATAAATTATCAAAAGCTTTTTCTGCATCAATTGAAATGATCATGGGTTTTTCTCTTTTTCTTTAGCTCCATTGGTATGGTGTATTACCTTAATTGACTTGTGTATATTGGATCATCCCTGTATTCCTGGGATGAATCTCATTTGGTCATGGTGTGTAATTTTCTTGATGATTTGTTGCATTTTGTTTGCTAGTATTTTATTGATAATTTTTGCATCTATACTCATCAGATAGATTGGTCTATTGTTCTCTTTTTTGGTTGGGTCTTTCTCTGGTTTTGGTATCAGGGTATTACTTGCCTCCAAGAATGAGCAGAGAATTGGGGAGAATTCCTTCCCTTTCTATTTCATTAAAGAGATTGAGAAGAATTGGCATTAACTCTTCTCTAAATATGTTATAGAATTCAGCAGTGAATCATCAGGACATGGGCTTTTATTCACTGGCAAGAGTTTTATTATAGTTTCAATTTCTCTGGCTGATATTAAGTTATTCAGAATTTTTATGTCTTCTTCATTCAGCTTGGGTAATTCATAAGTATCCAGGAATCCATCCATTTCCTCTGTGTTTTCCATCCTATGAGAGTAAAGTTTTCCAACACAGGTATTGATGATCTGAATTTCTACAAGATCTGTACTGATGTCATCCCTTTCATTCCTTCAGCACATTTTGAAGAGCTAGTTTGCTTGCCATGAATTTCACCATCTATTCTTTGTCATGAAAGTATTTTAGTTCTCCATTAATTTTGAATGATAGTTTTGCAGGGTACATCAATCTGGGTTGGAAGTTGTTTTCTTTCAGTGTCTGAAGTACTTCACTCCAAGCTCTTTTTGACTTGATGGTTTGTGTTGAGAAATCTGCTATAATTCTGATGGGCTGTCTTTTATAAGTGATGTATTTCTTTTCTCCAGCAACTTTTAAGATGCTGTTCTTTTGCTGAATTTCTGGGATCTTGATTACTGTATGTCAGATGATGATTTCTTTTGGTTATGGCTAATTGGAGTTCTATATGCCTTACCATATGTGTGATTCTTTTTGTATGCTTGGGAAACTTTCTGCTATTATTTTTTCAAAGTCTTTTTATGTGATTTTTGTTGAGACTTTCTGTTTCATTGACTCCTGTTAATCTTACATTGTTTTTCTTTTTTTCATCTTAGAGTTGTTGAATTGCTATTTCCTGGTTCATTGTGATTAAGAGAGCCTTCCTTTCACATTCGTTAGTGGCAATGCTGTGTTTAAGGTCTGGAAGTTTATCTTTAGCTTCATTCAAGCAGTGTTGCCAGTTTTCAATGGAAGTTTTAATTTCCTAGATATCTGTTTGAATCTGTTTCATGCATTCTCATTCTTTCCTATATTGTTCATTCAAGATTTCCATGAATTTTCCATGCTCCTCTATTTTCTTATCTATGTCTTCTTTGGATGTGCTGAGCAAGTCTTTCATTGTTCTTGTCATTTTTTTTTTTACCTGAGTGATTATTTCTAATCTGATGTCTTCTATGGCCTGATGGAGCTATTTCTTTACTTCAGTTGCTATCACTTTAGAAATTTCAGGTGTATGACTTTCAAATTTTTCTCAGTTGATGTCTCCTGGACTTGTTCTAAGTGAGGTAGAGGTCTTAGATTGTAGTTTTCTCCTTCATTTTGTCATTTTCAAAGATCTAGAGGTTCTCTGGAGCTCAGCCTCACTCTTACAATGGTGTGGGAGTGGCAGGGCAAGGATTTGAAGGTCTCCGTGTTGAGAGTGGCTCCTGTGATGGTGTGTGGGGGCAGGGTAAAGTCATGGATACTCTCAAAGCTTCCTGGCATTAAGTTGGCTCCCATGCCAGTGGGGGAGGCTTACTGGGGTTTTAGAAGCTGTACAGGGTTCAGCCTGGCTTCCACAAGTGTGTGATGGGTCACAGGTCGTGGTCACCAAGGCTTCAGATGCTGCCAAGGACCCTGTACGGTTCCCACACTCATGGAGGAGGAATAAGAGTGCAGTCACTGAGGGCACTGATGCTGTCCGTTATCAACTCATGTCTCAAGGTGGTGTGCGGGTGTGGAGAGTGGCCATCAAGGCCCCAGAAGGTTTCCTGGGCTCTGCCTGCCTTGCATGCTGGTGGGGGATGTGTGGAGAAAGCTCACTGAGGTTCTTGAAGCTGTTCAGGGTTCAGCCCACTTCCTCCAGAGTGCAGGGGGGTATGGTGGGTCATGGTCACTAATGCTTCAGACATTGCCTGGGACCCAGCCTGGTTCCCACCCAAACGGGGAGGGGGGGCTGAGGTCACAATTACCAAGATCACTGACACTGTCCTAGGTTCAGCTCAGCTCACTAAAAGTATATTTTCATTCCAATGCCTTGACATTTTCTACTGCTATATTTCTAATCCACTAAGATCACTCATTCTGTTTAGGGCTATACAATTGACCCAAATAGCTCTATGTATGCTCCCAGCTCAAGAACTTATTAACGTTGTATTCCAAAGTTCCAAACAATAGTTGTGCTAAGCACTAGTTTTTATACATGCTCTGAAGAAAATAAAATAGTGAGATTTAGAATAAAGGATGAGGGCTAGGCATATAGCTCAACAACATAGTGCCTGCCTGGCAAGCACAAGTTCCTGAGTTCAATTCCTAGCACCAGAATAAAAAATAGAATAAGGGAGCATCAGCTCTAACTAGTAGATAAAGATACATACCATATGCTAAGGGGAAAGGTCTTGGTGGAAGAGTGATAAACGAATTACCTTTGATAGTAGATAAAATGGTTTGTGACCTTGAGATGAGGGTGGCAATGTGTGGTTCAGAGTATATTCCCTAGGTTTGGATATTAATAGAGGAATGAATAGTATTTCCTTTACTGTATGCATAGTAGTGGAGAAAATAGACACAATGCAAGATAGTTTTGTTATTTCCTTGGTATAAGTTCTTATTTGGTAACTTGCCTACGAGGCCAAGTTAGTTCCTCAATACAAGGATATAGTAGGAGCCTACTTGCTTTTAAGGAATAGGTGGAAACATGAAATAATGACTAGAAGAGTGGGAAAGTGGGCCTCTGAGGATGGCCAGAGAGTAGTAAGTGTTAGTGGAGTTCACATAACACTGGTCTAAAACTCTAATTAGCTGATTTGGTTGAGTATTTTGTTCCCAAGAGTTGTGGATCTTTTAACAGAGAAGGTAGGTGGTGAATTCCTTCAGGTTTGACCATTGAGCATAAAAGAATCATTAGAAATTGAAATACTTTGTAAAGAAGTTTTAAATATTGATCTTAGGTTATTTAGATGACTTTATTAATTTTTGTTTCCATTTTCTTTTTTATTGGGTATATTTACATTTTATTAGGTATATTATAGAAGTTATATATACACAACTCCTATAAATATTTATTGAGCATTTCTTTATTTATAGACACAATTTTAGAAGGTAGCTACTGCATACTGACCAAAATAGGAAATAATCCCTGCACACAGGAACTTATACTAAAATTAATGTTCATAATCCATTATTATTTTTTGTGTGTTTGCATGCTCTGACCATGGTAATGTATTCACTTTGGGTAATTCTTTTTCATTTAGTTTCACATATACAAAATGAAAGAGACTAAGCAGTTATTGCATGATACTTCTATTTTCTATATTTCTTATTGGTTTTATAGTACAGCTTTGTAAACAGAATCCTCAGGTTGAGACCTGAGCTTTCTCATGGATGCCCTACCTGTAGGGAAAATATGTTGTGAACGTTAAAGCTAATCTCATTCTTTTTTTGAATTTGTATTTTATTCACTTTATTTGGTGTACTCTGATAGACAAATATTTTTCTTAGGCATCCTTGCATCTTTAATACCTTGTATGTTGCTTAAAACTTTATAAACACTCAAAAATGTTAAATAAACAATAGATGAATAAATACATTGGGCATATTGTGGAAGGTCAGACCTAGATGATCGGATTTTGTCTTTCCTTATTTCAGGTCATGATAAATATGAGTTGCATTTCAGGGATGTTATGAGAGAAAGCGTGGTGCAGAGTAGGCCCTTGCCAGCCAGCCAGAGATGCCAGAGAAGATAGGGAGAACGGATGCTACACCTGGCATAGGAAAAGTGGTGCCAATGTATAGCCAAGAAACTGCACCGTGTCAGGACATTCTGAATAGTCTATAGAGTTGGAACACAAATGATGAGGTGGATTGTGTACAAGAAGTGTTGGAGATCTAGGCCAGAGGGGAAGAGAAGCAACAGCATGTCAGGCAGAAAGCTTTGTAACTTGAAGCCTCAAAAGCTGCAGCAGCCCCAAACCAGCTCATCTTTAGAGAGATTTCTACGTGAATGAGCAATGATATGCCAAGACAAGTATGGAAGCCAACTAGAAGGCAAAGGAAAGCAAAGTCAGCCAGGTGCTGGCCTAGGCTGAGTCATCTTTTAGCTAATCACAAAGGGAAGACTTAACCCCCAGAATGCAGAGTTTGGTGGTGAGCAAGAGAACAACTATGTAACATATATAAGGAGACACTGAAAAGCTTGGTGAATATTTAAATTTTAAAAAATCTTCATTACAGTAAAAGTCAATTTCCATGAATCCCCCTCAAAGTAGTAATATCTCCTTCAAACTTCTATTCCATCATTCTTGTCACTTTCTAAAGCAGCTCTGAAAGTCCTTTTTACTGCTTTTATATAGTGTGGTAGAAAATATAGTGAATGCTGCAGCTGAGTCCCATCTAATGGAAAGGCAAGTTTGTAAGTAATATTACGGTATGTCCTCATCCACCTTATACACTGGATTTGGTACCATGACACTTCTGGTTCTTCCCTAAAGTCAAAATACTCACAAGAGGTAAATGTTTTGAATCAGTTGAGAACACTGAGGCAGCCACAAGAGCACAACTCAAAATACACATCAAAGATGACCTCTATAACTGCTTTAGAAAGTGGGAAGAACAGTGTGGTAAGTATGATTGAGGCGAGGCAGATTATTTTGAGGGAGATGAATGCCAATATGTCTTTTACTGTAATAAATTTTTAGAAAAATTTAAACAGATGCCATATGTTCCAGTCACATCTCATCTTTTGTCACTAATTATACATTTTAGTTCCTCATAAATTTATGGTTGCTGTATCTGTCTTACAAAGTGACACTGATATAAAATTGTTTAACAAACAAACAAAAACAAAGTCTTAACCAAAAACTAAAATGGGACAGACCAATCTGGCTGGCCATTATAATGTACCCCTTGGATCAGCTTGCCAGCTGTCAGTAAATTCGTTCCTCTGGAAAAATTATTCACTGAGCTGCTACATTAAACTAGGTCCTTGGTACACAGAAATAACAAAGACGTAGTTATTGACCTTGAAGATCTTACTGAGCTATAGATACTGATCATCCAAGTACTTTCTAAGCAGCTTACCGTCCCTGACTTGGATGTCACCTGGAAAGGACTGGCATAGTAGTTTAAAAAGTAAGTGAAAATCAAAATGAAGACCTATATTATAAAGTGAGACCTGCCATGTGCCCTTAAAATATAGATACAGTTTCTGATTGACACAAGCATACAAACAAAACAGAAAATAATACTACATGTTTCCATGTACTTTACATTGAGATTTTTAATATAACTGTATTTCACTAGTGTCCCTGAGATATGTTATAAATAACTACTATATTATAGATTATATCAGTCAGGGCAAGTACAGAAATTATCAGAGAGACAATGGCATATTACAGAAATTGACTCATGTGATTATGAAGAAAAATATGTGGTTAAAATTAAATATATAAAGTTTGAGAAATCATTGGTTTGTCCAAGTGGAATCTTCCTACTGGGTAATGCAATCTACAGGTTTAATGTTCAAAAAAATTTGAAGTAAAGTGAGATATTTTAAAGTGATATTTGTTGATGTGGTTTCTAAAGCCCCAGACAGATACAATATCTCATGGGGATCATGTGGATGATCACAGGCGACACCAATTATCAAAAGACAAAGCATTTCTGGAAAGTGGCCCAGTTTGAAATGGAGAACTGTACTATGGGCCCTGTGAATTAGCTTATATTAGATAAGCACTTTATGTGAGAACAATGATAAATCCTGGATAAACTTTTTACAGACCTGTATAAAGGCATCAGCTACACACCTAGGGTGTGAAGATTTTTGAAGGGGCAGTGTCCAAGATGGTGGAGAAACTGAAAATAGCATGCTGGTTTTCCAGCAGTACTTTTCCGTTCTGACTCTTTTTGTTCCATTTTGCAAATAGTTGCCTACAGTCAGAGAAGTCAAAAAATAATATAACTAAAATGTTGAGAAACTAGACAGATATTTCTGAGATCCCATGGGAACCAGGAGAGAAAAGTGGAAATGAAAGTCCACTTTGTAATAACCTGGAAACTACACACTGAGTCAACCCATCTAGAGTTTTAGAATAGAAAATAAGTGCAAAGCTAAAAATAAACTTGCCCTCGAACACATGTGTAATTTTAAAACTTACAATACCGATTTCTTCAAAATACTGGGTTACCATGTATATGTAAAAGGCAGAATACTGATCAATATGCAAGAAAATGATGAGGTTTTTATTTTAGTAGAAGTTTTGGAAATTGACTAAAATAAATGCAGTTATAATATAAACGAGACTAAATGGCAGTATCAGGAATTTCAGCACTGAATGCAACCTAGGAAAATAATAAAGTAGAGAGAACCAAAATGACAGAGTCATAACCAACAGCAAAATGTAGACTCTCTGGAGGACCTGCAGTCCAGACACCTGGAAAGTAACAAGAATTCAGAAGTGTTGTGAACGTGAACCAACCTCCATAATGAACGCAATCATGATCTGATACAAACATGTAACAACAAAAAATGAACAGAAGAATAATCAAGGAAAAATACAGAACCGATGAATGTGAAAACTAAAGTTAGACATTTAATAGATGAATTTGATGTGGACCTCAGACATAAATGGCAAAGATGATCAATAAACTGGAAGCCAGTTTAGTAGAAAGTATTCTACTGAAGTGAACAAAACACGAGTAAAGAGATAAAATGTGAAAAAAGATAAAAGAAATATATTAAAAAGATTAATAAAGGTGCAATTATAGTACCCTATAAAAAGAAGTGTGATGAGATAGAAAGAACAATTGGAGAGATAATGACCAAGAATTTCCTCAAAATAAATCATGTGTAATGAAATAGAATAAAGACTTTAAAAACAGAGGGAGACAGAGAGAGAGAGGTTTAAATCCAATCAAATTAACAACTACATTTTGTGTGTGTGTGTGTGTGTGTGTGTGTGTGTGTACATGTGCGAGTTGCTCAGAACTGAACACAGGGCCACAGATATTTGAGCTACATCCCCAACCCCTTTTTATTGTTTATTTTGAGACATAGTCTTCCTAAGTCACAAAATTGCTAGGCTGGCCTCTGAGTTGGTCTTCAGAATACCTGAGACAACATTAGAAACAAGTTGTTGTGTTGCTCATCAATGAAATGGCTCTTTAATATTTGAAAATCAGCTAGTGTAATGCAGTGCATCAAAAAATAAGGGAGAAAATACGCAATCATTCAGACTTGCAGAAAAAGTACTTGAACATTTCAGCATTAAATTCATAGATTTAAAACACCTTCACAAAGTAGAAATAGAAGGAAACTTCCTTCTAACAGATGTCAACACAAAAATTACAGTAACCCTCATAATTAATACCAAACTATTGGAATGAACCTGTCTAAGGTAATGAATGTTGAAAGGCTCTCTAGTGCCAATTATTTGTTCTTGTCCAGGACACAAAAGCAAGAAAAAGGCATGGAAATTTGAAATAAATTATTGATATTTGTAATCATCAGCTTTTTATGAGGTAAAGAAGGCTTTATATTCAAGTGCAAGATTATGTAACAGCATTGTTCTGAGTCTCTGGGGAAAGCTGCACACATAGTGAAAGCATGCACTGCCATCTCAAACCTGACAAGAAGTCACAGAAACAGGAGACAAAGAACCAGCTATCTCGTGATCTAAGGCTCCACTTTTAAAGGTCCATGGCACCCCCAAATACCACCACCCTAGGGGCCAAGTTTTCACACAGGACTTTTGGGGGACACTCAAACTAGAGACTTATTCACTAATACCATGTCATATACATAGAAAACTTCCTAAATTGACAGGAAATTTATTAATTTACATAAGTAAATTCAACAATGTCAATAGATACAGTATAATTATATGAGAAAGTCAGTACATCTCTGTTGTAGCCAGAGTTGGCAGGGGAAAAGATTTAATGCAAGACACATAATTTATAAGATTATTTTATATAAAACTCCACAGTTTCGGTGGAAAAAGCAAAGGCCGTGCTGGGCTACACACCCAGGCCTTCCTTGCCTGTATTTCCTCCCTCTTTATAGACTTGGGAGTCTCAACCTCCGCACAGATTAAAAAGGGTGAATGGACATTGGCTATGGAGAAACACTGGTGACACATGAGATCACGGGTATGAGAAGGCACCAACCCTGAGTCCCGGCTAAAGTATCGTGAAAGATTTAGTTGAGGAGCTTTGGGGATGGACGGAAAGGAGCTCATGCCTGAAGCAAAAGGGAATCCTGGACAGAACCATCTGCAGTGATTAAAAAAAGAATAGCTGTTTTCATAGTATCCCTGTTCTTTTAGCCTGTGTACTAAGTTTCATCAAATTGAACCTCCGCTCAGAAGCTCCGCCCAGCGAGGGACATTCGAGTAGCTCTACTGACTGCACAGTCCCCGGGACGGAAGAGCTGGCTGGGCGCCCCAACGGGATTTTTGAGTAGGGGAGGAGCTCCACCCAGGGAGGAACACCTGAGTGGCCCCCTGCCTGCAAGGTCCCTGGGGTGGCGAGCTGTTTATGCGCCCCAGACAGGTCTCGGGGTAGGGAGTAGAAGCAGAAATCTCAGCAGACACCTTAACGGACATTCTCCCAAAGAGAATGAGTCATTGGAGCAGCCTCTGCAGCAGACCTTTGCCTATTGAACTGCCTGGGGAATTTATAGCTCAACATTTTGAATCTGATACCCAAAACTGGGAAAACAGAGGAACAAAATGCAGTCTCAGAACTCAACCCCACCCAGAACAAGTTCTGAATGTGAGGATACAGGGGAACCAGGAAGCCACATACCTGCAAGTTATGAAATGACGGCATCCGAAATGAAACAACTCCAACAGGCCATAAAACAGCTTAAAGCAGAAATAACCCACACACCTGCAATGATCTCTCAGACAAAAAACGAACTGAAAACAATAATGGAATAAATGTTCTGCACACATAGAGAAGAAATAGATAAAAGACTAGAAGAAAATAGGAAACAAATGGAAACGTTACAAGAGCAATTTAGGAATGAATTACCAACAATGAAACAGGTCCAAAGAGAATGCCAGAATTTGAAAACTTGAACTGAAAGCTTGCAAAACCACTTAAATGAAACCGAAGACAGAATTTCAGAACTTGAAGACAGCATGGCAGCTTATGAGCGGGAAAGGAAGGACCTCATAATATCATCAAAGACAAGAAAAATCAATCCACCAGCTCCAAGATGAGGCAAAACCTAATAATATTCAAGTAATAGGAGTGAGTGAAACAGTAGGAGACCACACAAACGATATCAAAAGAATATCTGCTGAAATAATAGCAGAAAATTTCCCAAACAAGGTAAAAGATACTGAAGTTCAGTTAAGCGAGGCATATAGAACCCCAACGATCCATAATCCAAAGAAAAAACACAGAGACATATAATAGTCAGGATCCCAGATAACCAGCAAAATAACACAATATTAAAAGCTGCTAGAGAAATTAAACAGATCACCTACAAAGGAAAGCCCATCAGAATCACAACAGATTTCTCAAAGGAAACCATGAAATCAAGAAGAGCTTGGAGCGAGGTATTACAGATTCTGAGACAAAAACACTTCCAACCCAGACTGATGTATCCTGCAAAACAATCCCTCAAATTCAATGGAGAAGTAAAATACTTCCACGACAAAGAACAACTGAAGAACTTCATGAGTGCCAAACCAGCATTGCAAACAGCACTAAAAGATATTCTAGACAGAGAAAAAAGAGATCACAATACCAAGAAAAACAATAGAAATAACTCCCTAAACAGAACAAGCAAGTAAACAGTCAGAAAAACAAGGAAAACAACAAGTAAATAACATGACTAGAATAAGCCAACATATAACCATGATAACCATGAACATAAATAGCTTCAATTCACAAGTCAAAAGGAAAAGATTGGAAGAATGGATTAAGGAACACAATTCAATGATATGCTGTATACAGGAAACACATTTTACTCTAAAGGAAATCCACAGATTGAAAGTTAAAGGTTGGAAAACAATTTTCCATGCAACACATCCCCAGAAAAAAGCAGGGGTAGCTATTATGTTTGCAGACAATGTAAATTTCAAACCAAAAACAATCAAAAGAGATAAACAAGGCAATTACATACTAGTTAGGGGACAGCTGCAAGAGGAAGAGGTAACAATCCTAACCATTTATGCACCAAACCATGGAGGACCTAACTTTACAAGCCAAATCTTAACAGATGTAAAAAATCAAATAACTAATAACACTATTGTAATGGGGGACCTAAACACCCCTCTGACGCAAAGAGACAGGTGAACTGGACAGAAACTCAGCAAAGAAATAACAGACTTGAATAAAAAGTGCGAATAAATGGACTTAGTAGATGTATACAGAATGTTCCACCCCACAACATCAGAATACACATTTTTCTCAGCTGCACATGGGTCTTTCTCCAAAATTGGCCACATTCTAGCACATAGAACATATCTACCTAAATGCAAAAGAATTGAAATTATCCCATGCATATGATCGGACCACAGTGCAATGAAATTGGAAATTAATGACAAAGAGAACTCCAAAAACCGCATAAACACTTGGAAATTAGACAACAACGTCCTGAATAACAAATGGGTCACACAAGAAGGTAAAGAAGAAATTAAAAATTACCTACAAATAAATGAAAATGCAAGTACAACTTACCAGAATCTGTGGGATGCAATGAAAGCAGTCCTCAGAAGGAAATTCATAGCATTGAACTCATGTACAAAGAAAATAGAAAGAGAGCAAATAAATAACATAATGATACACCTCAAACTCTTAGAAAAAGAGCAACAAGCCAAACCAAGAGACCAAAGAAGGGAGGAGATTATAAAACACAGGGCAGAAATTAATGCAATTGAAATGAAGAAAACTCTACAAAAAATTAGTGAATCAAAGAGTTGGTTCTTCAAAAGAATAAATAAAATTGATAAACCCCTAGCCAACCTTATCACAAAAAGAAGGGAAAGATCTCAAATTTATGCAATAAGGAAGGAAAAGGATGAAGTCACTACAGATCCAAAAGAAATAAAAAAGATCATCAATACCTACTTTGAAAATCTGTATTCCCATAGGATAGAAAATACAGAAGAAATGGACAGATTCCTAGAAAGGTACAAATTGCCAAAATTGAATCAGGAAGATGTAAAAATCCTGAACAACCCAATATCAATTAATGAGATTGAAAATGTTATTAAAAACATACCAACAAAGAAAAGCCCAGGCCCTGATGGATTCACAGCAGAATTCTATAAAACAATTAGAGAAGATCTAATGCCAGCACTCCTCAAAATCTTCAATGAAATCGAAAAGGAAGCAACTCACCCCAACACATTTCTGGAGGCAAGTGTTATACTGATACCAAAAACAGAGAGGGACCCAACCAAGAAAGAGAGCTACAGGCCAATCTCTCTAATGAACGCAGATACAAACATGCTCAACAAAATATTGGAAAACAGATTACAGCGAATCATAAGGAAAATTATACACCACGACCAGGTAGGATTCATTCCAGGAATGCAGGGATGGTTCAATATTCGCAAATCAATTAATGTAATACACTATATTAATACAGTCAAAGACAAAAACCACATGATCATCTCAATAGATGCAGAGAAGGCTTTCGATAAAGTCCAACATACATTCATGTTA
>PVLD010023532.1:10208-27239 GCA_004027595.1 Dinomys branickii | reverse complement strand
CGCTCCCACTGCGCCTGGACCGATCCCCGCTTCTTCCCCGCGGGGATCGTCCCCGGCTCCCAGCGTCTGGGACTTTCCCACGTCTCGCCCCGGCAGCCTGGTCCGCCCTACCACATCTACCCCGGCATCTCAGAGAAATACGCCCAGTTTAAACTTCCCAGCCGAGGTTCCGGCATTCACGCTCACCAAGTCTGTCTCGAGCTGGTGGTGTTTATTAAGGAGGTTCGCTCCCTAGCTGCTCACCCGGTCGCCATCTTCCCCGGATCTTGTCAATATGTTTTTGTACTTTTATTTTTTTTAATAAAAAAAAATAAAAAAAATAAAAAAAGAATTTTTGTTCTGTTTTGTTTTACCTTGAGAGGATACTGAATTTTGTCAAAGGCTTTTACTTCATCTATTGACATGATTATATATATTTTAGTCTTTTAATAATTATATTCTTCACTGATTGATTTTTGGACATTGAACTAACCTTAAATTTCTGCATTCAATCTTACTTGGTCATGATGGTTTATCCATTTTACATATTGTTGGATTCAATTTGCTAAAATGTTAATGGATTTTTAAAAAATCTGTGTTTTTAAGGCACATTTCACTTTTTTGTAATGTCTTTATCTAGATTTTGCATTAGGACAATGCTGGCCTCATAGAATAAGCTGGAAAATTCTAGAGAAGATTGTGAAGAATTGGTATCATTTCTTCCTTAAATGTTTGAAATTCATCCATGAAGCCATCCTATTTGTCCTTCTACAATTATTTAAGGGCCTTTTTGTCTTTATCATTCTGTGTCTCTAATACAATCTTTCTGTTTTAGATGTGCCTTCTTTTCTGTTTTCTAATATTTTGTATGTCTCTGTCTGCCTTTTCCCCATATCCTCTATCACAGGAATATCTGACAATCCAAGTCTGCTGGTGGCAAGCCAGCCTCTTCAGAGGAAACTTTCTATTCAAAATTTCTCTTAATATGTATGGATTTGGGTCAAGTAACCATCCATAATCTGCCTTACCTACCACAGTAAATAAATGACCATTTTTTAAAAACAATGCATGCAAAAAAAAAAAAAACAGTGGGTGCCAAATCAGTCAGCCATCAGCCATTAGAGAGCCTTGTTACCTCTAAAGGACTAGGGCAGGAGTTGAGTTGCTATTTCAGACCTGATATGATACTCCTAAATGTGAGTCTCTCTGGCCCTCAACTTCATCATATGTAAAATTAGTAGATGGATTTTTAGATTTTTTTTTACTCTAAGAGTTGAAGTAAATATATAGTAGCAGCAAGGGAAGGAGGCCAAATGACCAAATAGGGCCAGGGATGTAGCTGAGTGGCATAAGCACCTGCCTGGCAAGTGCATGGTCCTGAGTTTGATTCCTGGTACCAAAAAAAAAAAAAAAAAAAAAAAAAAAAGGCCAGGGATACAGCTCAGTGGCATAAGCGCTTGCCTGGCAAGCCTGAGTTCATGAGTTTGATTCCTGGTACAAAATGACTAAATATGGGGCTACCAAGTTGACATATTCTTAGTGATTGTTTGACTTGAAATGTTTTGACATTCAAAAGAAAATAGTCTGCCCAGGCAGGATGGTATACAACTGTAATCCCAGATATTTAGAGTGTTGAGACAGAGAAAGGGCTCAGGATGTAGCTCAGTGGTCGAGCACTCTTCAGTTCAATTCCCAGTATTCTTTCCCTGCAAAAAATAAGTAGCCCATTAAAATCAGCATGTGTGGTGACAAAGTAAATATAAAAATGGAATTTGTGTCAATGTTAAATGATTAGGAAAAGTATTATTGTGTTACACCAGAAAAAAACACTACATTTTCATAAAGAAAAAATAAAAATACTGAGGGGATCAAATGCCAGGGCAAATATATAAAGGTAATTTTAGACTTTCTAAGCAAAGGACTACCACAAATCTTGAGTACAACTCTAGGCACATTGAATGGATGGTGAGTAGCTACCAAAGCAAATGGGCTTAGAGAAACTAAGAACTAGAATAAGGAGCTTTTCAACATGTTTGGTAGAAAATGAAAAAGGGGGCTGGAGGTATAGTTGAATGTACAACGCTTCTTTAGCATGTATGAGAGCTTGTGCTTGATCTCAAGCATAGAGTGGGAAGAGAAGAAGAAGGAGGAGGAGGAGGAGGAGGAGGAAGGGAGGAGAGAGGGAAGGTGAGAAGAGGAAAGGGAGAGAGGAAAAAAGAAGGAAGAAAGAGAAGGGAAGGGAAGAATAAAAAAGATCAAACAGTGAAAACTATTTGGAATCATCTTCACTGAGCAAGTGTTTTTCTCTGTTCACTGGATAGACGGGTACACAGCACTTCCCTCGGGAAATAGCTAATAAATGAAGCTCAGTGGTAGATCGCTCTCCTAGTTAGCTACTGAAAGAAGGGCACCCATGACTCTGACAGCTCAGTCCCCAGAATGCTGCATTTCTCCCATCTAGAATTTCTCAGCTGCCATCAGAAGTGCTTTCAGCTACCTCCTTTTAAATATGTTCACTGATGCTGTTGTTCCTCTGACTGATGAGTGCCATCCAGATGTGTTAGCATACTCTCATCGCAGTCCTGAGCTGTCCCCCACACAGCTCATACTCACCACCTGCCCTGCTTACATCATTCTAACCACCCTTATTTGTTCCAACTGTGCATCACCACGTTCTGGTAACTGGAGGAAATGTGGAGATGAAACAGAAGGAGGAGATTTTTTCTAGTAATACAGACTTCATTTCATGATGCTGTTCTCTCCACTTTGCTAAGCCCAAGAATGAGGTCTCTTACTCCTATTTGCTGTACTTTTATTAAATGATGCACCTTGTCAGGAAGCAATAAAGACTCTCAAATAGAACCATCTTTACCCACATGTCACTCTTTCTTCCCTCTCTCCCATCTTCCCCTTACTCAGCTTTGACCCTTGCTTGGATTTGCTCCATCATTACCTCATGTAAACTTTTGTTCGTTTTCCACAATAACAGGAATTTCTGAAAGTAGGTAATTTATTTGAAGAGTTTGGCTCTTGGCATCCTTCTCTCCCTCTTTTAACTCCGGGGGAGACCTTGGAGTACTTGGTTTTTGGCAACCATGGAATAAGGAATTTGGTCTCACATTTGAGTTCTTTTCTGAGAAGACTTTCTGTACTTCAAAGACATTTGCCTGAGTGCCTGGGTAAGGATCCAGGGCACTAATTGGGCACTTCATGGAAAAACTTTGATGATAAAGAAATTTGAGGACCAGTGGGTCCAGAATGAAGCTGAAAAGTTCAGGTCAGAGTTCTGACTTTGTGCTGTCCAGGCCCAACAGAAGCCTAATTGGCTACAGGAGCTGATAGGAGGAAAGGAGGGCAGCCTGCTGAAGAGAGATTTTCTATTCACCTCATGTACGGTCCTTTTGTGGTCCACATGCTCACTCACCTGGAGGTAGTGATTAACGTTGAAAAGAAGCCTGGGAACTACTGGATGAAGGGAATAGATAGTGGATTTCTATGGAGTTTGTCCAAAAAGTCAAAGGCTCTGTTGGACTAAAAAATTTTTGGTCAGGAATGAGGTACTTGATTTGCATTTGCATAGCTGTGAAATGGAATTAATGTTCTCTTCCTGGTAGAAAGTTATGCAATTCCACCTCTACTTTTTCCAAGTCTGTTTAAAAGCATTGGGAGTGTAGTCTAGCGGTGGAGCATTTGTCTGGCATGTGTGAGACACTGGGTTTGATCTCTAATACTTCAAAAAGGAACAAGAAAATGTAAAAAGCCACTAGCAATGTTCATTTATCATCAATACAGTTTATGATTGTCATCAGTATTGTTATTGTGACTATTACTTGCAAGTAGTCATTGCTTATTTTTTTCATATTAAATTTCCTCTGATGACCTATCTCACTAACAATCAAGTCTTTTGTCTTTTATAATGCTACTCTTAAGTCATTAACAACATTATTTTTCTTTCCCTGAATATAACAAGTTTTCTTTCATTTGGAATGTTTGACTTTTCTGAATAATCCTTAAGTAGAAAATTTTATTCTACTCATGAACCATGAGATTTATAAGTTTTATTGCCCTATATAAAAAAATGTGTTCCCTCCTTCTGCACTGTTGCTAGGAGTGTAGACTGGTGCAACCATTGTGGAAATCAGTGTGGATATTCTTCAAAAAACTAGGACTACAGGTTCCATTTGACCCAGACATTCCCCTTCTTGGTATCTTCCCAAAAGAATTAAAAGCATCACAACACCACAATATATGCCCACTCATGTGTATAGCAACATAGTTTGTAATAGGCAAATCTTGGAAATAGCCCAAATGCCCATCAACTGGTGAGTAGATAAAGAAGATTTTTTAAATACAATGTAGTAATACTCTGCCATAAAGAAGGATACACTTGAGACATTTCTAGGTAAATGAATGCACCTTGAGGCCATACTCTTAAGTGAAATAAATAAGAACACATGTGTAAATACTGCACTCTTTCTCTGCTGTGAGAAACCCAAAGTGTAAATAAGGACCAAATAGGCATTGTGGAATAGGAAAAATGTTTGAATAAGGGAGGGGTATAAGCAAGGGGGAGGGGAAAAAGAAACAAAGATACAGTAGAAAAATGAGAAAAGAAGGAAAATGGAAACTGATCTTTTGTAAATGGGGAGGGGAAGAGGAGTCAAAGGGAGGATAGAGGAATGGAAAAAAAAGAAACAAGTTATACCATGCGCAGGTACAAATTCTCTATGATGACTATGATCATTATGTATATCTAAAGGAAATAAAAGAAAAATTTAAAATGTGTTCCCTATTATACTATCAGATCTTCAAAGCCAAGGACCATAACTATGTATCTTTCATTTAGCATTCTTAGTACCTGTAGGATAACCATTTGTCTGGGCCAGAGAGTATGTTAAATAACTGTTCAACAAATTCACAACATACATGAATGACTTCTCTTTTTTTTTTTTTTTTGATGCTGGGAATAGAACTCAGGACCTTGCCCTTGCCAGGCAGGCACTTGTGCCACTGAGCTAGATCCTCATCTTCTTTTAAAAATATATACACTTAGCATTAACAACTATATCAAGCAAATTTTCCTTTTCTCCCCATGAAATACAACTAAAATGGGAGATGTTATATGTAACACAAATATAAGAAAACAGAAAAGACGCAAAGAAAGTGTTCAAAAGGAAAAAGGACCTAGAATAGGTGAAAGCGGAAAGGACAGTAGGAAAAAGGGAAAAAATTCAAGTCAGTTTTATACTATTAGTGTCTCTTGGTTCATTAAAAAGGAATGTCTGTGTTAATAATGATTGGAGAAATTTTTATGCCCATATCTTGTACCTTGAGTAACTACTCTAAAGATAACAACATGGAATGTATTAACTATTGTTATTCTCCTGTTATTTTGTTATGAAATTGTGTCTTACCTTTTTTCCATAAAATGAAAAAGACAAGGTTGCTGAGTATGCCTGGAGTTGTTTCTGCATCTTCTATTCTGGTCCATTCAACCACAAGTCTGTTTTTTGTTTGTTGTTTTGTGTTGTTGTTGTTTTAGTTTTTTGTTTGTTTGTTTCTCTTGGGGGTCTTTTACTTTGTTTCATTTTGTTTTTGCCAGTGCCAGACTGCTTTTAGCACTGTAGCTTTGTAGTGTAACTTGAAAGCCAGGATTTTGATGCCCTGTGCCTTGCCCTTCTTGCCCAGAATTGCATGTTCTAGTCTGGGTTTCTTCTGGTTCCACATGAATTTTAGTGTTGTTTTCTCTAGGTTTGTGATGAAATATATTGGTATTCTGATTTGGATAGCATTAAATCTGAATAAGAGTTTTGGAAGTAAGGTCATTATCACTATATTGGCTCTGCCTATCCAGGAATAGGGAATGTTTTCATTGTCCTCTCTGATCTCATTTTTCAGAGTACTATACTTGTCACTGTAGAGAATTTTTACTTCCTTGGTTAAGTTAATTTGTAAGTATTTCTCTGTTTTTGATGTTGTTGTGAAAAGTGTTCTTTCCCTAATTTCTCTCTTGGTGAGTTTGTTATTGGTGTATAGGAATGCTACTGAGTTTTGAGTGTTGACTTTCTATCCTGCTATGCTACAGAATGTATTTTATGAATTCTAGGAGTCTTTTGCTAGAGTTTTTAGGTTCTTCTATGGAGAGAATCTTGTCATTAGCAATAAATGATAATTTAATTTCTTTATTTCCTATCCATATTCCCTTCTTTTCTTCTTGCATCAATGTTCTAGTTAATGATTCAAGAACTATACTGAGTGGTGTTAGTGGGCATCCTTGTCTTATTCCTGAGTGAATATTTTCAGCTTTTCTCCATTTAATATGATTTTGACTGTAGGTTTACCATTGATAGCTTTTATTAGATTGAGATAAAGACACTCTATTCCAATTTTCTTAAGGCTTTCTATCATGAATGGGTGTTAGATTTTGTTAATTGCTTTTTCTGCATCTACTGAGATGATTATGTGAATTTTGTCCTTGCTTCTGTTAATGTGATGTGTTACATTTGTTGACTTGCATATATTGAACCATGCCTCTGTCCTTGTAATGAATCCTCCTGCTCATGATGCATAATCTTTCTGATGTTTCCTGCATTCTGTTTGCCAGTATCTTATTGAAGATTTTGGCATCTGTGTGTATTAAAGCAATTGTCCTGTAGTTATTTTTTTGTTGTTGTGTCCTTTTCTGATTTGGCTATCAGAGTAATACTTGCTTCCAGGAATGACTTTGAGAATATATGTATGGGGCCAGGGATATAGCTCAGCAGCCCACCACCTGCCTGGCAAGCACAAGGTCCTGAATTAGATTCCCAGTACAAAAAATTAAATATGTGTACTGCCTCCCCTTCAATTTCATTAACTACTTTGAGGAGTATTTGCATTAGGTCTTCTCTAAAGACCAGGTAGTATTTGGGACTGAGTCTGTCAAGACTTAGGCATTTTTAGTTGGTAGTTTTAAAAATTATTTCTTGCATTTCATTAACTGATATTGGATTATTCAGGATTTATATATCTTATTGATTTAGCTTTGGTAATTCATATATATCTAAGAATCTATCCATTTCTTCTGAAGTTTTCATTTTATTAGAGTACAGATTCTCAAGGAAGTTGCCAATGATCTGGATTTCTTCAGACTCTATTGTGATTTCACCTTTTTAGTTTGTGATTGCATGGATTTAGATATTTTCCTTTCTTGTTTTGATAAAGTTGTCTACAGGTTTGCCTATTTCATTAAATCTTTCAAAGAACAAACCCTTCAATTCATTAATTTTTTGTGTTCAATTTTTTTTAGTCTAAGTTGCATTAATTTCTGCTGTGCTCTTTCTCATTTTCTTCTTTGTATGGGGTTTGGTTTGACTTGTTTGTCTAGAATGTTGAGCTTCAACATGAGGTTATTTACTTGAGCTTACTCTCCTTTTCTGATATGAGAATTCATGATCATAAAGTTCCTTCTTAGGACTGTTTTTATTGTCTCCCATATGCTGGAATTATTGTTTGATTATATGAATTGTCTAATTTCTTCTTTAATTTCATCTATGCTCCATGGATTATTGAAGAGGGTGTCATTTAGCGTCTATATGTTTGTATAGTTTCTGTGGTGTCTTTGGCCATTAATTTCTAGTTTCATTGCACTACAATCTGATGATAGGCATGGGATAAATTCAATTCCTTTGAATTTGTTTAAGCATGCTCTTTGATCTAGTATGTGGTCTACTCTAGAGAAAGTCCCATGTGGTGCTCAGAAAAATGTGTGCATCCTAATGTTCTAGGGTAGAACACTCTGTAGATGTCTACTAAGTCTATTTGTTCAAAGGTTTCGTTCAACTCTGACATTTCTTTGCTGATTTTTTTGGTCTAGTTCATCTGTCCATTTGTGACAGTGGGATACTGAGGTCTCCCTTACAACTGTGTTGGTACTTATATAATTTTTCATGTCCACTAGTGTTTGTTTTATGCAGTTCCATGTGCAAATATTTGCTGCATATATATTTATTATTGTCATCTCTTCCCATTGAATTGTTCCCTTAACCAGTGTGCAGTGGCCTTTTTTGTCTCTTCTGATCAGTCGTGGCTTGAATTCCACGTTGTCTACAGTTATGATAACTAGTCCTTTTTTCCCAGGCTCCTGTTGCATGGAGTATTGTTTTCCATCCTTTGACTTTCTATGAATTGGAGGGGGGCTAAATATGTTTCTTATATGCAGCATATTGTTGGGTCTTATTTCTTGATCCATTCTGATTGTCCGGCGACTCCCGACAGAGATCGGCTTGTTAGCGGCGGAGACGCCCGGCAATCCCACGTTTCGCGCCTGTCGGGCGGGCCGCGCGGAGGGCCCCAAACACCGGGAGCGGGGAGGAAGATTTGCTGGGTCCTAACGCCCTGAGAACACGGACAGCTCGGTCCCTCCCGCCTCCCGAGCCGGCGCAGCTCTCCGGCGACTCCCGACAGAGATTCGCTCTCTGGCGGCGGCAACGCCCAGCGGTCCCACGTTTCGCGCACATCGGGCGGGCCACGCAGAAAGCCCCAAAGGATAGACTGGCACCTTGGGTCTTATTTCTTGATCCATTCTGATTGTCATTTTTTTACTAGTGAATTGCGACTATTCACATCAATGGGTATAACTCATAGGATGGGTATTGACTTATTGTTGTCATTAATTATTTTCCTGCTGTTCCCTTTTATTTCCTTCTATTTGCTTGCTTGTCTTACTTGGCAGATTGATTCTATTAGGCTTTATGACGTTGTTTTCTTTATTATCTCTTTCTTGGATATAATTGAGAACTTTTTAGAGTGCTGACTTGCTGGTCATGAATTTCTTCATGTGCTCTTTATCATGGAGGCATCATATTTTTCTATAAATTATGAAAGATAATTTTGTGGGATAAGCCAATCTGGGTTGGAGGTTGTTTTCTTTTAAGTCTTCAAACATTTCACTCTCTACTTTCCTTGACTTGAGGGTTTGTGTTGAGAAAGCTGATATAATTTTGATAAGTTTTCCTTTATAGGTGATTTATTTCTTTTCTATAATGGCCTTTAATATTATATTCTTGTGTCGAACTTCTGGAATCTTGGCTTTTAAATGTCTTGATGTAGTTCTTTTATGATCATGACTGTTTGGGATTGTATATGTTCCACTTATCTGTATGCTAAATTCTTTTTCAATGCTAAGAAAGTTTTCTGCTATTACTTCTGTAAACAGGTTTCTTATGCCCTTTGTGCTATCTCCTGAATTTTCATTCACCTAATTAATCTTAGATTCGTCTTTTTTGGATCATCTAGCAATTCCTATTTCTACTTTTTGTGTTCACTTGCTATTTGTAATGTATCTTTCATTAGTTGATCACCAACCACATCTCTGTCTTCTATATTTGATATTCTGTCCTTACATTAATCCATTCTGCTGCATATATTTTCAATAGACTTTTTCAAATTTTCTGGATTTTTGTTTGAAACTCGTTTATGGACTCTAGTTCTTTCCTATGTTGGGCATTCATGGTTTGCACGTTTTTCTTTAGCTCTTCTATTTTTTATTGGTATCTTCTCTAGGCTTACTAGTGATTTTTTAAATTAGGGCCATTACCTCTTTATTTCTGCACTTCTACACTTTTTATTTGCCAATTGTTTCATTGATCAATTCTGTTACTTCCTATTATGGTTTGCATCTAGATGTCCCCCTAAAGCTTCATGCAGTCATAAGTAGGACTTTTCAGAGGTGGCTGGATCTAGGATGTATACTGCTGCAATCAAGGGTGTGAGGCTGGGATTGATTCATGGCACTCTGCTTGGATGAAGGGTATGAGTGTTACCCACCCTAAATTTGGGTATCCTGGATTGGATGTAAGAGACAGAAAGAGGACAGTTGCATGTCGCTTGTTGCTTATTGCTGCTGCTGCTGTTGCTGCTTGTCTCCTGCTGCTTCCTTCTGTGCTGTCTCATGCCTCTCTGCCATTTCACCCTGCCTTGGAGCCTACCAATTGATTATGGACTGAAACCTTTACAAACTCTGAAGCCAAATAAGCCTTTTCTGCTTTAAGTTTGGGCATCAAATATTTTGTCTCAGCAACCAGAAAAGTAACTAAGACACTTCCACTACTACCACTTCAGATATTTTGGCTGTGTGGCTTCTGATTTATTTCCACTTGATGCCCCTGGATTTGCTGTATGGGAGTTGGGCATTCTAAGGGATGTGTTACTTCTTTGCTTTCTCACTTTTTTGTTTGTTTTCTTGCTAAAGCTTGCAAATTGCTCGTGGTGAGTAGGTTTATTGCTAGTCTTGAGATCTCTTTGGGTAATGACTACTCTTCAGAGATGTCCTCTAGGCATAGCTGCCTGTTGCCCTTTGATTCTGTCCCACAATTCAACCACATCTATTTACTAGAGAGGGGCAGTTTCAGCCTATTTGGCCCAGTATGAAATTCCTTATAATGAACTGTAGTATTGTTTATGACTCCCAGCAATTTAGATATTGACATATAGAGAAAAACAATTGAGAGCCACAGCTATGTTACCTTTGGTAAAGTATTAAAATCAGCAACAACAATAGCATCAAATATAAGCTGGATAATGACAAACTAAGAACAAACACCATACCATGAAAGGTACAGTGGTTAAAGACCATAGAAATGAGATCTATAGTTATAGTACAAATTATAAGACAAACCAGACATTTGTATACAGTAAATATCTACACAGTAGAGCAATTTTACCTCCATTCACAATACAACAGTGTCATAGTAAGATATAGTTGGTTTTCTACAAATTCATAAGGTTAAATGTTTAAACCAGTAAGGATTAGGTGCAGGCATGGGAGTGTGATGAAAATAGAAAGAAAAAATAGAATTTAAAAAATTAAGCGATGGTAATCTGAGCAATGTAGTTGAAGATAACAATATGTAATATAATAATGACTGTTAATTCCCATAATTTTGTTTTGAAACCCTGTATCACTTTTAATGTTCTTGCTTTGTTTTGTTTGTCTGTGATGTTGGTATGTTGCTATTGCTCCTTTTTTTTTTACTACTCTCTCTAAAATAAAAAAATTTAAGCAATGGAAGTTGGGAAGAAGATGGTAAGAATCATAGCAAAGATTCTATTAAGGACTAAAAGGAAGTAAATAGTATTAGGTAACAGTAACAGAAAAAAACAATTAGAAAAAATAAATAATAAGGAATAGAGATTAAACTAGAGGAAAAGTAAGAAAAATCAATAAAGAAACAAGTTGAAACAGAGCTAGTGAGCAAGAAGAGAGAGGGAGGGAGAAAAAAGGACCTATTCAAACAAATAAAACAAAGTAATATTAAAAAGGAAGAATAAGAAAATGAGTGATAAAACTCCAAATTCCACTGAAAGAAAAAATTCTAAAACTCAAATGCCAATAGAGAAGAGAAAAAATTGGGTCCAAGAAAAGAGAGAAGAATACAAAGAAAAACTGAAAAAAAATCCAGTGTATATCTACAGCCTGCCATCTTTAATCCCACAAGTCCCACAAATCACATTCATATCCACCCTCTTTATAGCATGTGGGCTTGTGTGCAAACTTTTCTGTTCAAGAGGTCCCAGTGTGTGAACCTGTTTGTGGAAAATGTCCAAGCTGGGACACAGGTCCAGGAAAGATGTGGGGCACTGGGTTCTGAGGCCCTTGACATGAATTTCTGCTGGTTGGGGACCAACGCTGGATATTGCAACATATTCTGGTGTCCATGGGATCAGCTCAAAACACCAGCTGGAGGGTTGTGGAAACCCAGGTATGTCTGGGACTGATGTGGGGAGATTCTGACAGGCCCACAAAGGGTGCAGGGCACTGCATGGTGACTTACTGGGATCCAGGGACCAAGCAAATCAGGTAGACCTTTTACCCTTGCTGTAAATCAAGCAGAGAACTAACCTGTTGCACTGGGCAGACTCTGCTCACGACTGTGGTTAAGTACAATGATGGAGCCTCTTGATATTCCCAGGGTAGAGGTGGGGTGCCCGGCACTGAGTGGGGGCTCTATCAGGTTCAGTGCACCAACCAGAGAGTCTTGCAGGACCAGGGCTCCCTGGGGATACAGGAGGCCCAAGATTGGTGCTTAGATGTTAGAGTCTCCAGCAAGTGACCTTAGGGCTTCAGGCATAAACATTAATGTTAGCCTCTGTGTGCCAGACGAAGGTCTTGGTGAGGAACAAACTTGATCTGCCCAGTAGAGACTTGGGCGTGTCTGAGGCCCAATACTAATGACTCTAGACACAAGCAATGTTCACTTGTTCATCCTCTCACACCCTGAGTTCAGGTGGGTAAGGGAGGGAGCCTCCCCCACTGCAGGAGTGTGCTGGCAAGGATGCTGCAGGGCTGCAGTCTCTGGAGAGGGGACAATGGGATGAGGAGGCACATATACCCCTGATCTATCCTGAAAGGCTAGACTCTGCTTCCTTCCAGCTATTTGGGAAGTTTGCAACATGGCTCTTCCCAGGGCAGGTGAGGCCTTGCAGAACAGCCCTTATGGACTGCTTCCTGTCTTTTTAGCTTCTATGCATATGTTTTTGTTTGATCTACAAGTATCTTCTTTGTAATTGATTTACTCCACCAGGGTTTATGTCCCTCCCATGCTTCCAGTTACTTGTGTGTTTTTAGTTGATCTTTTTTGAATCTCTCAGATGTGACTCCTCCTCTCTTCAGCCATATTGGATCTCCTGAAAGAAATAAAACAAAGAAAAGAAAAACAAAATAAGTGGAAACAAAAACAATATGTCCTAACATACAAATGATTCCATCAGCTGTAAGTACTCTAAATACATCAATTTAAAAACAATTGGAGGAATAGAGTAGGCCATGATCCACTTATGTTGTCTATATGAAACCCACTTCTAATATGTCTTTTCAGGGGGGGTGCACTTGGCCTAAAATATCAATATCAAAGCTGACATACTATATGACTACAGTTATATCACTTCATTGAAATAAAAATATTACACAGACAGAAAACAGATCAATGATTATTGTTAGGAGTTAGAGATGGTAAGAGAATGGGCTGGGTGTGATTATAAATGGACGGCACAAAGGAAATCATTCTGGTGTTTGAATGGTTGTGTATTTTGATTAGGATGTTTAGAGGAATCCACACAAAATAAAATGACAAGAACTACACACATGAATTATACCACTGTTAATTTCCTGGGTTTGATATTAAGCTATACACAATTATACAAGGGCAAACTGGGTGAAAGTTTTGTGTAACCTTTCTCGGCTACTTTGACTATTTTCTGTGAATCAATAATTATTTCAAAATAGACTTTTGGAAAATTAAACGGATTGTTTTTTTTCTGGTAGTGGGGGTTGAACCCTAGGCCTCATACATGCTAGCCAAGTTCTATACCCCTAAGTTACATCCCCAGCCCCAAGAAATTACTTTGTAAAAAGTAACATTAAGTACTACTTACACTGTCTTGCAGCATAGAAATATACCTCACAAGTCTGATCATCAGTTTTCATTGTGTTGTAGATACTCAGAAAGGCTAAGTGATAGAGAACTTTAGTTATACACTGTTGGGAAGATGATTTACTGAATTTAAGTATTTTTCCTCTTTTACAATATAATTGAGTTATTTTTTTTAAATCTAGCTTGAAACACCAGGGATGTAGTTCAGTGATAGGGTGCTTATCTAACATGCATGAGTCCTTGGGTTCAACCCCCAGTACCACACACACACACACACACACACACACACACATATCTGGGATGAAGAAAATATATATGTATAACATAAATGATATCTCAAACTGGTATTTTTTCCTTGCTGCCCCTTTCCCTTCCTTTTTGTGCTGAGTATGGAACCCAGGGCGTCACACATGCCAAGCACCTGCTCTACCACTGTCTTACTTACTTTTCTCATTGCTAAAACAAAATGCCCAACACCCACAAGGTAAAGGAAGAAAAGTTTATTTAGCTCACAGTATGTGGAGGTTTCAGTCCACAACTGGCTGGCTTCAAGGCAGCATGGCAAACGGCAGAGGGCAAACTGTTCATGGCAGCAGAAGGCAGCAAAAGCAACAATAGAGAGAAATGGGGGAAACAAGCCTCTTTCTACCCCTTTTATCTTACCCAGACTGCTGGGATTAGGGCAGGGCCAATCCAGTCAGTGGATTGATCCAGCAATCACCCAGCCTTAATCCCAGCACCCTTAATCCCAGCATTGAACTTGAAATCAGTCACAAACTCTAGATTCTGCCATCTCTGGCAAAAGCCTACCCCATGACTGTATCAGGTTTTGGGGGGACATCTAGACACAAACCATAACAGCCACTTAGCTACAACCCCAGCTTTGCTCTCCTTTCAAAAACTAACATCAAGTTTAGAGGTATAATTTATATACGGTAATATGGTTATATTCGTGCTTTTTCTCTGTTCAGTTCTATGTAGGTATTTTGGGATGCTGAGGATTGAACTCAGGCCCTTCACATGCTAAGGAGATGCTGTACACACTGAGCCATAGCCCGCCAAACAGTACCACACCACAGGCCTCGTGCCTAACATTTTCATCATCCCCCAAATTTCCTTATGCCCCAGTTGTCAATCCTGTCACCCATCCTTCTCCTAGCACTCACTGATTTGGTTTTCTATCTCCATAATTTTGCCTTTTCAAGAATTCCTCTCAGTGGGGTCTTTCATTTTGACTTCTTTCATAATGTCTTCAAGAATTGTCCAACTTGTTGTCTCTATCAGTAGCTCACTTCTGTTCATTGCTGAGTTACATTTCACTGCATTAATGTGCTCCGATTTATTTATTCACCAGGTGAAGTATATCTGGGTTGCTGCCATGTCTTGGCAATTATAAACAAAGCTGCTATAACCATCTGGGTATGAACATAAGTTTTCATTTATCTTGGCTAAATACCTCAGAATGTCGGTGGGATCTGGTATGTGTAAGAAGCTGCCAGCTTTTCGAAGTAAGAATACCATTTTGTATTACCATGAGCAGTGTATGAGATTTCCATTTTCTCCACATGCTCCTCAGTACTAGATATCGTCATTTTTAAATGCCTTTGTAGTGAGTATGTGAGGGTATTTTCTTATGGGTTTAGTATGTTTTGTAATGATTAATCATGTTGGGCATCTTTTCAAATGCATAATAGCTACCTATCCTGTCTGTGTGTGTGTGTGCGTGCGTGTGCATGTGTGTGTGTGTCTGTGTGTGTGCGTCTGTTTAAGTCTTTTACCCATATTTTAAGTTGGATCATTAGCTTTCTTCTTATGAATTTTTAAAAATTAATTTTGTGGGTACATTTTAGATATGCATAATGATCACCTTTGTCATAGGGAATTTGGACCTGTACACAGTATATTGATTCTTCTTTTTTCCCCAGTCCCCCTCTTCTCATTTCAACCCCTCTTCCGCTCCTTATTTACAAAATCTTTGTTTCCATTTTTTCTTCTCTTTACTTTTTTCTTCTCCCTTCCTTCCTTTCCCCGCCCCCTTATTTAGTTTTGAGAGTCAGCTCACACTAGTGTCTTGCCAGATGTGTGCATTGTAAATATTTTTTTTTTATTTTTTATTTTAGAAACTTAAAAGTACAAAAACATATTGACAAACAGACACCCATTATCATAGAAAATAGTACAATCACAACTAATCTATAGACAAGGTGATATGGTCTCAACAGTTGTTGTTGCTTTATCCATTGATATCTTCGAATTGTAGATGTATGGACCCATATACAGACATGCAAATTTAGTCAGACAGTTAATCCTCTCCACAACAGAAAAAAAAAACACACAAACCAAAAATCCAAAGACAAGAAAGAAAACAGGCATACATCAACAACAGCAACAACATCAACAACAACAACAACAGAAAAAAAACACCGCTTGTTGCTGCTTTACATATTGTTATCTTCGAAGTGTGTGTTCAGGCTAACACATACAGATATACACTATTAATCTAATATCCTGTTGCATTGTAAATATTATTCCTAACCTATGGCCCACAATTTCATTTTTATAACTTTTTCAAAGAGCAGTTTTAAATTTCAATGAGGTCTAATGGCTCAAAATTTTCTATTATGGGTCATAGTTTTAAATGAGCATCTGCAAAACTTTTGTATAACCAAAGGTCAGAAAGATTTTCTTATATCTTTTCTAGAAGTGCTATCAATTTTGTATATGGTGTGATTATTAGTATCTCCAAAACTTGTTACCTCTGACCCTCACTTAAAAAAAAAACTTCAGGAAATGCTCAGCAAAAAGTTTAATCCCTATTTCACAGATGTAAAAATTGATTAGAGAAGTGTTGTGTCATTTCTTAAGGTCTGACAGCTGATAAATATGAAATTGTAATAAAAAGCCAGGTCTCTTGCTGTCTTGGGCCACTACTTTTGGAGACAGGTAGCTAGGGCTCTGGATATGACCCCAGCAATTTGAAGAGTCCCAGTAGGGGGTTGAGAAATCTATTTGTCACCAACGTACAAAACTAGGACTAACATTGCTCAGGCTGTACTTTTCTGGTTCACTTGGGGCTCTGCAACTGAAGAGAGAGCCAGAAAATGACCTCAGAAAATGATAGTATTCATAATGCACACATCTGGCAAGAGACTAATAAGAGTTGACTCTCAGAACACAATAATCAGGGGGATGGGGGAAAGGAAGGAAGAGAAAAGCAAAAAGACAATAAAAGGAAAAAATGGAAACAAAGTTTTTGTAAGTAAGTCAGGGAAGAGGGGCTAAAAGGAGGGGAGGGGACTGGCGGGGGAATCTGCTCAGGTGAAACTAAACATTTTTTTTTATTTATTTTAAAAACATAAAAGTACAAAAACATATTGACAAACAGACACCAATTATCATAAAAATAGTACAATCACAACTAATCTATAGACAAGATGATAGGGTCTCAACAGTGGTTATTGCTTTATCCATTGATATCTTCGAATTGTAAATGTATGAACCCATATACAGACATGCAAATTTAGTCAGACAGTTAATCCTCTCAACAACAGAAAAAACACAAAAACCAAAAATCCAAAGACAAGAAACAAAACAGGCAAACAACAACAACAGCAACAACATCAACAACAAAAAAACACCA
>PVLD010023532.1:0-10108 GCA_004027595.1 Dinomys branickii | reverse complement strand
ATCATCTTGATGTTTTGAAGTTCTGCATAACTTCTTAAGTTTTTACTATTTTTTATTCTCTTTAACATAAAACAAAGTATCTTAAGACAGCAGTATGGGAATGAAGAATTGTATAAAAATTAAGGCAGAAGTGGTTGATGAACACCAGATTATCCAGGTTTTCATGAAACCTCTGTGGAGAATGGAGAATTAATACAGAATTTTATAGCAAAGATATTTCAAGAGGAGAAAACAATTTAGCCTTCTACTTCTGAAAGATTATTTGCCCCTGGGGTGGAACATAAAGTGCCTGTAAATCTATAATTGGTCAAGTCAAATGACCCATAGGTATCCCCCTTTTTCATGTGTCATGAAAAATTAAAATGAAGACAGTTCAGCTAACATGGCCTGGTAAATTAATGAACACCTTTGCTTTCAACACCTGGTAATTACATCTTTCAATTAAACCAACTCTCAAGCTGTCTCTGATCTTATAAATTAAGTCACAGCCTTATGTCTTCCTAAGGAGCAGGACCCTTTCTGAGCTCAAACCTGAGGGGCAAGTGAAGTGCAGGGAGGGCAACAAAAGGGCCCTTTTAATTTCTCTTTTGTGTGTCACAAGGAAGCTTGAGTCTTTGTTCAGTTGGCCAGAAGAAGTAAAACAATGTAAGTTTTTGTGTCACTACCTGCCAGTTTCACATGTATCGAATATATTGCATGACTCAATGAAAAGGAAAAATTGAAGTGTTGTTGAGTATTGCTGATTTTCATTCATTTCTTCAATTTTTGATAGCAAAGAAAACAAGAGATAAAGTAGCTTTCTCCCATATGCCTACAATCAACTGCTCTTTAACAAAGATGTTAAAGATACACATTAGGGAAATGACAGTCTTTTCCATAAGTGGTTGTTACGGTTTGTGTCAGCATGTCCCTTCAAATTTTCATGCAGTCATAGGATGGGCTTCTAGAGTTTATGATTGATTCATGGTCCAATGCTGAGATTATGGGTGTGAGAGCTACACCTGCCTTGGGGTGGATAGTCTGCATATGTGAGGGAGAGAGAGAGGCTGCTTGCTGCCGTCCCTTTCTGCTCTGGCTGCTTTTGCTATCTTCTGTCATCATGAACGGTTGCCCTCCGCCATGTGCCACTCTGTCTTGGAGCCAGCCAAGTATGGACTGAAACCTGCACAGACTGTAAGCTAAATAAACCTTCCCTTCCTTCATTGTGGGCATCAAGTATTTTGTCTCAGCAATGACAGAAAAGTAACTAAGACAATGTGCTTGGAAAATTGAGTATCTACATGCGAATAATAATGAAAATACATTCCTCTTCCTCACTGTTTAAAAATTCAACCCAAAATGTATCAAAAACTTAAGTGTAAGAACTTAAACTGTGAGAATACTAGAATAAAACATAGAAGAAATAATGAAGGTCATTGGTATGGGTGAAGTTTTGTTCATTTATTCATTTATTTATTTATTTATTTATTTATTAATCTCCAAAAACACTGTAGTACATGAAAGGAGAAAGGCTATACAGTAAATAAAAGAACCAAAAAGACACTTTGACAAACAGGAGAAAATATTTGCAAATTATACTGATGAGGTGTTAATATTCAGAATATAAGAAATATAAACATTAATAGTAAAATATTAGTTCAAATAAGTAACGGTCACCAGTCATAAAGAGAAACTTATCAAATGAATACACAGAAAAGATCAGCAACTATATAAAAATGTTCAACATCATACATCATGAAGAAAACTAAATTGAAAATAATAATGAAATATCACTTTATTCTAAGTAAGAAGAGTATTACTAGAAATACAAAATATGTCAGGTGCTGGTAAGGATACAGGGAAAAGGGTACCTTACACATTATTTTTGGGAATGTAAATTAGTATAGTTGCTTATGGAAAACAGTACAGAAAGTCCTTAAGAAACTAAAAGATGGAGTCCCTACATGATTCAGCAATTCCACTTCTAGGGCTATGTTTAAAGGAATCAAAATCAGCATTTGGGGAGATGTCTGTACTTTGATATGAATTGCAGAGCTATTCACTATTCATAGTAGCTGAAAGATGGAATCACCCTAAATGTTCATTAGCGAAGAAGTGGGTAAAATACTTTTTAGCCATAGAAAAAATGAAGTCCTGTTATTTGTGACAACATGGATGAAATTGGAAGGCATATTTTAAGTCAAATAAGTCAGGCTTAGAAAGAAAAAACTTCATGATTTTAGTTATCTATGGAACCTGATTAATTTTGTATGTATATATCTTGTAACCTGAGAAACTACTTTAAAGATAACTGTATGTCATATAGTAACCCTTGTTAATTTCCTATCATCTTGTTTTGAAATTCTGTAGCCTTTCTATTGTTTCCTTCTCTCTTTAAAATAAGAAGAAATTAATCCCATAGAAGTTCAGAGTACAATAATAGATAAAAGAAGCTGGGGAGAGTAGAAACTGAGGTGGATTAGGAAAAGTTCATAAGTAGATACTAAAATAAATAATTTCTGGTGTTCTATTACACAGCAGAGGGGCTAGAGACAACAATACTATTCATCTAAAAACGCTAAAAGAATGAATTTTGAAAATTTTAAACCCGGGCTGGGGATATAGCTCAGCAGCACAATGCCAGCCTGGCAAGCACAAGGTCCTGAGTTCTATTTCTAGTACCAGAAAAAAAAAATTAAACCCAAAGAATGGATAAATGTTTGAGGACATGGATATTTATCCTGATTTTATATTTATACAGTTTATATCTATATTTATTTTTATTGCTTTATTTATTTCCTTTTAAATTTTAATCTGTATTATTACCTGTTTGCAGTAAATAATGACTACATACATTATGGGGAACTGGTGCACGTACATAACACTGCAGTTGGTCTTTGAAGGCATCGTTGTATTCTATTTATGACATTCTGTGGCCAATACTTTCAACTGATTCTTTTTTTTTTTTTTCTTTTTTTCAGTACTGGGGATCGAACTCAGGACCCTGTGCTTGCTAGGCAAGCACTTATTCCACTGAGCTATATCCCCAGCACTCAATACTTTCAATATTAGTTTCAATTTCATTGATTTCTGATTGAAATTTGAAAGTATCATGTGTGATACTTTTCATAAACTGGTCATTCATATTTTATGTCATTTTGTTTAGCTCATCTAGCTTTCAATTCATGTTTTCTGAAGACTCATGCACCTTTTTAGGTAGTACTGTCATTAGTTTAGTTATATATTTTCTAATCTCACTGAGTAGATTTTTGAGCAGTTTTCTCACCTTCTCTGTTATGCTTTTGACTAATTCCACCATGTGGCTTATGCTGTTCTGCCTTTCAGTGACCCTGGGTTGGCTTCAGAAAGTTGGGAATTTGGGGAGCTATTTGTTCCCTTGTATTCTCTTGCTTCTATCATTTTTTTTGGTAGAGATTTGTAGATACGTACAGTCTAATCACCTTGTTGTTAGTATAGATATCTCATTCATTGAATTTTAGTGATGTGCTTTGAGTGTGGATAATAATTTTTATTTTATTTAATTTTTTCCAGGGCTCAAAGATCAATCCACCTTGGTTAACTTGGGAGGGAAGGATGTGGCGTAGTTAGCTCAGCAACAAAGTTCTCTGGAAATGTACTCTAGTGTTGTTACTGTCACAAAGATGGTCTGAACGTTGGCTTACAAAGAATTAGTGACAATTATGTGGTCCTGCTTATAATCAAGAGAAATAGCCCCAGTAGTATCATGCAAGACAAAATACGTATTAATACACCATAAGAACCAATCAAAAACCACCCTTCATTCTAGAGAAAAAACCCACAGTTATGGTGTCAACACAAAAACAAGCCAGGTAGTGTCATACAGCTAATATGTTTCATGGTAGCTGTAACTCTGCTAATGGTGGGGAAGAATTCATCAGTAATTTTGCAAATGTAAAATGAAAAGATTAACAACGCTTTATGGTTAGACTCTTAAAGGTATAGGGTTAGGGATGAGGAAGACTTTGAAACGTTACACTCTATTACATGAGAAGGGAGGAGAGAGAAGTGGTAAAAAAGAGCTCATTGGTAAGTAGACAGACACAGAACTGGGTTAAGTGAGGAAAAACCTGGTAAAAAAAGAAGTTAAAAGGAGGAAACGTAAAGAGTTTATATGGAAAATAAAAATAACAGAAAAGTAATTAAAAGGAGAAAAATTAAGGAGGAAAGAAAAAAGCAAAAAAAGTAAGAAAAATAAAAAGAAAACAAGTCAGAAGGATAAAGAAATATTTCCCAAGCTTTAGTAAAATGGTGAAGAAAGAGGGAAGGAAAAAGGATTAAAATGAACAAAACCAAAAAATAAAACTACAAGCAAAGCACATATTCATAGCGAACAAAAATAGAAGCAAAAATTCCAGCCAACCAACCAAACAAAAATAACCCAAAAACAAAAATGGAGAAACAAAGGAAAAGTTATTGAATATGTGGTTTTCTTCTAGGATCCACAACTTTTGTGCAATGTCCTGTAGAAGACCTGTGTCTCCTTACACTGGTAGATAAAGAAGTTCATTAGGTCCCAGATCCATGCTTGAGACAGTTACCAGCAGGCAGAATGCCAATTCTGTGACTTTCAAATCCAGAGTGAATCAACCTGGGCCTGGCCTCTGGCTTAAATTCTTTTGGGGGTCAGTTGCTGGCCTGACCATGGATTTCTGACCACACCTCTCTCCTATGATTGTCCTTAACCCAGTCATTACGGTAGCATAACACTGGGAACCCTAAAATGAAGCCAACTCAGATGCCCTGAGTCTCAGATTCAGGCAACCCATTCTTGGCATGATATCCACCCAGTCTCTCCAGAGTAGACGGTGGGCACTTGGACTGGAGTCTGTACCAGCTGTTGTAGCAGACAGTGTCTGCTGGACCGTTCCACTGTTGCATTTCTCCCTGAAGTTCTCTTGAGTCTCTTTATTTTTCTCTCTGTAAATTTGGTCTCGTTTTCTCAAGAATCACAGTCAGGGAGAAAGTGCAGAGTGCCCTTTCCTTTTCCACAATGTGTTTGCCTCTTACTTTTTCTATAGGCTCCAATTTTACTGTCTGATGCTTCCTAGGCGTCAGAGTCCCATTTTTCTCCTTCCCCTGTCCCCCAAGTTGTTATTTCCAGTGTCTGGATTCTGAATCTTATAGAAATTGAGTTGTTGGTTATCACTGGGCCATTTTCCTACATGCCCTTGAAGCATTACAAATGTCATGTGCAAAGTTTTTGTTTTTATGTGTTATTTATTTTATTTCATTTTATTTTTGAGACAAGTTCTTGCTCTGTAGTTCAGGTAGGCTTTGAACTTACTATGTAGCCCAGGCTGGCTTCAAACTCAGGACAATCCTCCTGTGTTGGCCTCTTGAGTCCTGGGATTACAGGTTTGTACCACCATACTGTTTCCATGTATTATTTTGAAATAAATCTAATTTAAATTTTAAAATAAAATCAAATCAGTGCTGTGAAGCATGAATGGTCTCTGTTATAAAAGCAAAATCCAGTTCATGGTTTAAAAAACATGAAGATAATACAGGTATATTAATTTTTCTTTAAGGAGACAACTAAGTTCACTTATGTGGAAATTATTGAATGTTCTAATAAGAAAGTACAGAAGCACATAAAAGAATATACTTGAGGTTTTTTCATTGACCTGGAGACAAAATATAACAGCAAATAAGGAAATTTATTCTAGAATCTCAAGGATTGAGAGAACAATAGTTTTAGGAAGTTTTAAAAAGATAATATTTCAGGCAGAGGGAACACAGAAAGTTCATAACAGAGGGCTGGATGAGCTAAAAGCTGAGACATAGAATAAGATGGAGAGGTTAAGTGATGAACTGAGACAAGGTCAGACTATGTAGTCTCTTATATTAATGCTTAGGAACTTGGGGTTGCATCTTAAAAGGGAAGACAATCCATGTGAGGATATTAAGCTATGGACTTTCCATGACCCTTCTGATCATAAAATATTTCCTGTGCTCTTTAAATGATGCCTTAACTTATGATGTAAGGAAACAATGTATGAAGGCGGAATGTAGTAGAAACAGAAAGACAAACTTGCAGTACCTTGTGAAAGGCTGAGAGGACCTGGACAGAGATGGAAGAGATATGGGCAAATACAGAGATTCATGGAAACAGGAAGGATTCACTGGATCTGGATAGTGAAGAAAGGAAAGTTTAAAGATGATGAGAAACTTCTTATCTTTGATTTCTGAGTAACTCCAAGGTACTTTTACATCTATTCTCTGTAAACTGTCCCATCAGTAAGGAAAATGGAGCCCCTAGAATGCAGTTGACCATAACAAAGTATTGAAATTCTATCAAGTATTCTCTAGGTTCAAACATATCCCTTGATAATCCACAAATAAAACCTAAGCAGTAGAATTACTTAGTATAGACATAGTCTTCTGTTTAGTAGTACTTGACATAGACAGGGGTATAGAAATAACTAAGGGAGATACATATAAAATATAAATAGTAATTCCTCAACCTTTTCTTCCTTTTCTCAGTCTAAACAATCTCTAAGCCCAGCATAGAGGTGAAGAAACAGAAATCATGAAGTTAAAGTAAGTCAATACACATAAGGTGTTCAGTTCGATCTTTCTAATTCAAGTCCTAGACTGAGTTGTAAACTGCTGGACTTTAGGGAGAACATACTGTTTATGCAGATCTGTTATGATACAGGAAGCTCAGTGTTATCACAGCCACCACGTTAGCAATTCACCAACCCTGAAGATAAGGGGATTTAAAAAATGGCCCTGAGAGGAAATATATTGAAGTAATCAGTAATTTTGTTTACCTCCTATAACTGAGCAATGGACAAGTTTTCCTGGGGTAAAATTTCATCAGGAAGCATTTATGACCCTCTGATCCTATCCACCACACCTTTTAGTTTAATTTGTTCCTATTGCTGTGTTATTCCAGCTGCCCTATATTTTCCTACCACTCATGGACTGTCAAGGAGAAATCTGATATTTAGGGTGTTGACCTCAGAGTCACCCTCTTTGTCTTTAGAACCTCCCTGACATTTTTTATTATTACTTAACTCATCAGATCTGTCTGATCCCCTCTTTTCTTATCTGGCCTATGTTTGAGGAAGAAAATTACAGAAGCCCAAGTTTTGTGACCTCTTGCATTTCACTGTCAATTTAGACAGGAAAAGTTTTTATTGGACATTATATAACCCAACACTTACTAGAGCACAGTGTGAAAGTCTAGACCCAGGGACATGTTCTAATTTCATGCTTAGGCACAGAAAGTGACATGGATGAGAGAAAGCAAAAGACAAATATACAATCATCTTTATAATCAAAGGCTTTGCAGTAGACTATCTGTTAAAATCCCAACCATTTCACTCTCTAATTAAAAGAGAATTCTATTTTTTCTGAGTTTCTGTTTTTCTTTTTATGAAATAGATATGATAAGGGAGATTTAACACATCAATGATCCTAAAGCCTCTGATACACCTAGCACAAGCCCTACACAATAAGGGGAAGTCATTCGTATCCTGTTTTATTTATTTATTTATTTTTTTTGCGGTACTGGGGATGGAACTCAGGACCCTGCGCTTGCTAGGCAAGAACTTATTCCACTGAGCTATATCCCCAGCCCCTCGTATCCTGTTGATCCACATTTTGACTTGGAAATCTCCTCTGTTCAATACTATGTGTGTTTACCATAAATTATGCATTTGTGAACTCTGGAAATTGTTTTTTTAATATAACATTTCATTGAAATTTTCTTGGTTTCATCATGTAATTTAACTTAATAACATTATTATTTACTCTATACAAATCTATATATGTGACATAGATTAATGCATTTATTTCACTAATGGTGGCTACAATATTCAGGTGATGTTTAGTTGTTGTTATCATCCACCCACTTCTCTTTAAAGATAAGGAAATTGAGGCTCTGAGATGTCATATGAACAGTTAAGACTATAAATCTACCAAAAGAAAAACCAGAAAATGGTATTGAAAGCCACAGCTACTTGATTTAGGAAGTGTATACTATTCAAACAATTATTAGGATTTTAATATCTCTCATAATTTTTTCATAAGTTATTTCCCCAACTCACAATTTTTAAAAATAGGAGATGCAGAATTCTTTATTACGAGTCAGAAAAGACTCCAGAAAGTACACTGATGAGCTCACTGCCATGGCACATGTAGTATATTTTCTTAAGCGATACGATACGTCACATGAAAAGTCTAATTTATTTTTCTGAAGAAAGGAATAGCTGTAGTTATTCTAAGTTGATATCAGGGACCACTTACCTTATAGGACGTATGTTCTGTGTAGCTACAAATTTTAGGAGAGGACATATTTTAAATAGTATATTATTTTCTAAATGGATGTGTGTTTGTTAATATGCTTTCATCTTTAAAATTAAAAAAGAAAAAAACGGTATATGACGAGTTATTTGTGGGAATAACTTCTGCCTAAAATAAGAGATAAAGGGGTGAGACCAGTTGAACTTGGGCAGTTCTATGCAAATGACACTCTCACACATCTCTCTCTCTCTCTCTGTGTAAAATATGCTTGACTATGTAACCTGACTACCCACATGCACATACAAATGGACTCCTATTAATATGTCATGTAAATCTCTTAACTATTCTGGATAAATCAGAATTATTTTGTTTTGATATTCAAGGACTTGAACTAATAAATGTAAGTGTGGAGTTTCAGTCCCTTCTAAGCACACCTTATGAAAGGAAGATCTTGAGAAATTCTCTTATGAGTTCTCCATCAAATATTTGTCATCTCTAAAACAAAGTCATTGAGAGAGATTATCTTTACTTTTCTTGACTTGTAATATCCTAAGAACAGGATTGCACAAAACTAATACTAGCTAATACGGTAGAATTACACTATGTTCGCATAACTAATTCCCAACATTGCCTGATCCTCCCACTTACAAACAGCATTTCTGTCTACTTAACTTTTGAAAAGCAAGTGAATCAATTATAAGTTATAGCAGTTTTGCAATATAAAAATGATCATGATTCCTCAGGCTTTTTCTACCCAGATCATACACTTGATTCAGTTTCTCTGTTTCTTGAGTAAGATTTGAACAAGTTATCTGTTTGACCAGTAATTTTCAATTGGTTTAATAAGGTATAAACCAAATAATCTATCCTCCCTCAATACTCCCCTCCCAACCCCTTGTTTCTGCCCCTTCTCTCTGTAACTGAATCACCTCTGGGAAAACCAGCAAAGTTTAACAAACTGGAGAAAAGGAGACCACATGAAATAAAATTGAACTATTATAGCTGAAGACATCACAGATAACCCGATCTTAGGCACATGACAGCTGACAACACTTGCATGAGTGAGGCCAGATGAGACTAGCTGAGCTCCTCAGTTGAGCCCAGGCTAAACTGTTCGCACTTAGAATTGTGAGATAAATTAATGTTTCTTTTCGAAAAACACCATATGAAGTGGTTTGTTACCCAGAGAAATCGAACTGAGCACTTCCTACTTAACTTTTCTTTCACGAATATGTTCACATATACTTCAAGACTACCCTTCCCATGTCTCAAATACAGTATAATCTGGTCCTTTCAACCTTGTGATGATTAATCTTGTCAATTGTTAATCTTAATTGGATTGAGAAATGTCTAGACAATGAATAAAGCACATATATTAATCAGCTTTCCCATTGCTGAGAGAAAACACCAGACACCCACAGTTTGAAGATTTAGGGATTAAGTTCGCTCATGGTTTGAGAGAATTCAGTCAATAGTAAGCTGGGGAGATCCGGGGAAGATGGCGACCAGGTGAGCATCAAGGGAGCGAACCTCCTTAATAAACACCACCAGCTCGAGACAGACTTGGCGAGCGTGAATGCCGGGACCTCGGCTGGGAAGTTTAAACTGGGCGTATTTCTCTGAGATGCCGGGGGAGAAGTGGTAGGGCGGACCAGGCTGCCGGGGCGAGACGTGGGAAAGTCCCAGACGCTGGGAGCCAGGGACGATCCCCGCGGGGAAGAAGCTGGGATCGGTCCAAGCGCAGTGGGAGCGCGGCCGCCTCGGGCCCTCCCGCCTCCCGAGCCGGTGCAGCCCCCCGGCGGCTCCCGACAGAGATCGGCTTGCTAGCGGCGGAGAC
>PVLD010023531.1:0-27203 GCA_004027595.1 Dinomys branickii | reverse complement strand
AAAAAAAAAAAAAAAAAAAAAAAAAAAAAAAAAAAAAAAAAAAAAAAAAAAAAAAAAAAAAAAAAAAAAAAAAAAAAAAAAAAAAAAAAAATAAAAATAAAAAATAATAACAAACTGCAAATCTCCCTAAAGACTTGTGCATTTATTGGAAAAGGTGAAAGAGTTTCTGAAAAATACATTAGAGGTGAAATAGAATAGTGCAGAAAGTTAAACACCCTCACGGAAACGAGAAGGCGGAGGTCAGTTGATTTAACCCAGCGGCAGACTCTAGAGCTCTGGAGACGTAGAAACCCTCTAGTAAAAGCCCAGATACATGTTTATAAAGCGCGAATGTACAACCATATAATCTCATTCTACTGCTTCCATTTCTTCACAATAACTAAGATCTCATTTGAACTCAGACGTTTTCCTATATGTAATATTGTTTGCATAATTTTCTGCTATAACTTTTTATGGTTTCAAATAGGAAGAAGCATTCTAATTTTGAATAGTGCTAAGACGTGGCAAGCCAAAAAATTGTAAACATAAATATTAAGATGTTTAAAATAGTTTGAGACCAAAAATGCAATATTAATAAACAACCATAATATTCCCAAATAATGAGTTGTTTTTACTATTTTGTAGTGTAATTTTTCAGTGTAAAGAAAACTTTCTCAGAAATCAGTGTTAAGAAAGCTTAGCCTAATATATTAAGAATGCTGAAAATTCTTACACCAGTGAAACAATATGGTGTTTATGCACATGCAGGTCTGATTTATTTCGTTTATGAGTACGGCCTCTAGTTGTGTCCATTTTCCTATAAAAGCCTCAGATTATCTTTCTTTATAGATGAATGATATTTTGTTATTTAAAAATATGACAACTTTTTTCCATTCCTCAGCGGATGGGCATTTGGGTTGCTCCCATGATTTAGCTATTACAAATTGTGCTGCTATATGTATGTGTGCACATATATGATGTTTTTAGGTTCTCTGGGAAAATATTCAGAAGGGGGGTAGCTGGATTGAGTGGGACCTCTAGTCCTAGCTTACTGAAGAATCTCCAAACTGGTTTCTGCAGTGGTTTCACGTCTACGCTCCCGCTAGCAGTGGAAAAGTGTTCCTTTTTCTGCACAGCCTCACCAGCATTTGTTATTCGTTGCTTTCTTGATGATAGCCATTCTTTCTGGGGTGAGATGGAATCTCAGGGTTGTTGTAATAATTTGCATTTGTTTTAATTTGCATTTCATGAATGACTAATGATGTTGAACATTTTCTCCTGCATTTATATTTCTTTATCTGAAAAGTGTGTACACAACATATTCCTCACTAGTGTAAGTACCTGAAACAGTGAATAAAATCTAGGAGGAACAACAGACATTGTGAAAGGAAAGCAAAATGCTCAGAAGGAAAGAACTGGGATGAGGGAATAGGGAAAAGAAAGAAGTGGAAACATGTATATCTGTATACACAGGGTAGCTGACATAATTGTACTACTGACTTTTATTGCTCTATTGAAAGGAACAGTTAATATTCAAGTGTATGATCAATCTTACATGTCTATATTTAGTTATCTGAGTATCCAAATTGAAGATATCAATGTGTAATACAACAACCATTGTCAATATCCTCGCACCTTATCTTTTTTTTTTCTCTCACCTTATCTAAAATTCTGTATTGCTTGTATGACTTTTGTGTTATTTTCTAAATGTATGTGTGTTTTTAAAGATGTTTCTGTTCTTGTATCTTTACAATTTAAAAAATGTTGAAAATTTAAAATGTTATGTTCATGGTCCAATTATACAACTACTTTTGGACTCTAGCCATAATAAATTAATATGTCAATAATAATATTACAGTATTTGTGGAATTGTCATGCCAAATACACTAAAACAGTATTTTCTTTTGAATGTATTTCACTGATGGAAAGTAATTTTGAAGGAAGGTAGAAGTTGCCTGTGAAATTCAAAAGAATATGAGTCATTTTTAATAGTATAGACATTAATTATTATTATATTTTAGAAAAGCTTAGTTTTGTAGTATGTGTTTGTGCTACAAAATAAAATATGTTACTTCTGCGGTATTGGTAAGTGCACATAGTGCTTCCTGCCCCTTCTGATTCTGACTGACTTTTTAAATTCCTTTTTAAAAGTATAATTTTTAATCTATAAGTAACTAGATCACTACCAAGTATAAAATATGAAAGGAATTTTTGTTGTAGAATCTAGGCAAGAAGAGAAAGAAAGGACGGCATGAATCTAAACTTAGAAGAATTTAAGATGTTTGTGTAAAAACATTAATTTTCATATAATTCAGTGATTCTGTATCATGTATTAATTTGTAAATATATCCTTATATAAACAATTTCCTATATGATACCCCAAAATATTTCATAGTTTCAATTTTGTATTTTCTTCTGTATTTCACTATATGTTTCCTGCATATAATATAAAAAAAATTGTAAAATATTCAATAATCTCATCAAGGCTTATTTAGTGGATTTCAACTGATTGGTCCTAAAATAGCTTTATTGTTTGTTCATTTGTAGAAAAATACCTTGTCGCTCTGATTTCCCCTGTTTCTATTGTAATTGATATTAAAAGAGATTAATTAACAGCAGACATCTAATTTCTAGCATTACAGACAATTTACATCTTCTCTAGTACTTCAGTTGCAGTAAGTACAAAGTGGTATTTTACCTTTTCAACTATTTTTTAAATTCTTTATACAATTTCAAAATCAAGTCAGGGATTTAGCTCAGTAGCAAAAGCATCTGCCCAGCAAATGCAAGGTCCTGAGTTCAATTCCTCATACCAAAAAAAAAAAAAAAAAAGTACAAGTCAAAATCAAATACAAAAAAAATGTATGCAACACGATTTTTCTCCAAGGAATGAGCTAAACTATTTGGAATTAGTTCAAATTACTTCATATGAAATAAAAAAATACTGTTGTAATAAAGCTTCATTATTTTTTATCTGTTCTTGTACTTTCTCCCCTTCTCTCTCATCACAAACACATGCATAAGCATAATTTTTTTTTGAATACTGTCTTAGTATCTCTTGGACTCCAAATGATACCCACCTTCTAAATTTTGAAACCCTTAACACATATCTTACTTTATATGGTAAAGTGGTATTAAAAACAAAGATGGTATTAAGGTTGCTATCAACTGACCTTAGTACAGATAGAGTTTCCTGCACTATTGAGATGAGCTGATGTAATCTTAAGGCATTTTAAATGTAGAAAAATAAAGTATAGAAGGTAGGGCGATGTCATATGAGAAGCTGACCGGATGTAGTTGACTTTGAAAATAGATAAAGAAAGAGGTTGGTAAACCAAAACAGATGGATAACTTCTAGAATTTGCATCTAGGCATTCATAGAAAATTAAAATATTTTCTCCAGGGGACTGGACTCTCTGGTGAACACAATAAGAAGTCAGCTGGAGCATGGGCAAAGCATAGTGTTTAAGTTAAACATACTATTCTCCATGAAGTGATAATAATAAAAGACCGTTACAATTCTTTTTGTTTTCATCTTTCTAATTGTGCTAAGATCTAATGTATATTACCAATTATTCTTAGTTACAATTAACAGAAATGCAAACTTTTAGCAAAATAATTTTAATGCTATAAAGTATCTCATGAATAGAGAAGCCATTCTGTCAGTCTCAGAAAATATGTAGGGATTGATAGAAATTAGGCCTGTAAGAACGGGAAACCACACCACGAAACACCCGGGTTTGAATTCTGCTTACAGCATTGCCACCGCTCAACCATTAGCCATTCTGCTCCACCTGCACCGTTGACATCCTCTCTCCTTGCTCCAGAGTCACTGAGATGGCGCTGAACATTCAAAGTTCCAGGTATGGAAACCTAGAAGACGGAGCATAATCGTGTGTACACGTACACGTTAGTTTCCAGGATTGTAGAGAAAGGTCAACAGGACGATTTCACCACTGGGAAGCCGAAATTGTCCCCTGTCTTTCTCCAAGACTCACAGAATGAGTTTCTCATATAAAAGAAAGAGTAATATGCTAAGTATTGCATAAATGCTCCATTAAATTGTAAAATAATATTTTAATATAATATTGATATCCTGTTGCAAAGAAGAGGCAGCAGTTTCAGATTAATGTTAAGCAATTTTCTAAATTCAGTTAAGTAGTATCCAAAAGCACAAAAGTAATGTTCAGGTGCCAGTTTTCATTTACTGCAAACATGAGTCCTGAAATTCAGCAAACGTATAATGTATTGAAGTGGGAAAATGACTTTTTAACTTTGGTATTAATTAAAGGTAAACATCGGCTTCAGAGGAACCACCATGAATTGCTTCAAGCAAATAACTTTTTAAAGTTGAAATTAACTTAAATCTTACATTTTAGGATGCTGCATACTTGAGTGTGAGCATGATGTCAAAGTGATCAGCATGCAAGGTCTCCTCAGTCTTAGGAGCTAGTGGGATTCTAGTAACTTCAAGATTTTAGAAAAGTGAGGAATAATTTAGATTGTCAGCAGGAGGTCATATTGTCCTTTTACTTAAGGATCATTCTCTATCTAAGCTGTATTTTCTCTCTGCATTCATTCCCAGAGCTTGGATATCAACATCCATATTCACAGTCCACATGGGGCCTGAGATTATAGAAATATGACAATACTGTGCAAGGTCATCCATGTCCTTTAATTCATTGTATTCTGGATTCCTGTGTCCAGTAAAGTCTGAATCTGGACTGTTCTTTCCAAGACCTGGACATCTCCGGACTTTTCCCCATCGTGGTGTTATTGTTCCGATCCTCCAGTGGTGACTTTTGGTCTTCTAATGAGAGCCAATGAGGTGGAGCCAGTATCCTCCTACAGCAGGAGATTCTCAGATGACTGGGAGTTTTTGCTCAAAGACCATTATGGGACCATGGTCTAGTTCACTTTCTCTCTTTCACTTCTTGGCCATAATAAAAACAGTCTTTGTTATGGCTTGTGCTGCTGCCATGACCCACTGCCTCACCACAGGCTCAACATGTGGGCAAGTTACTCATCGCTGAAATCTTCAAAACTATGAACCAAAATAAACCTTTCTTCTTACAAGTTAATTATCTCATGTATTTCACTATAGTACCAGAAAACTGACTACTGTGTCCATTATGTATTTACTTAAACCCAGATTGGGTGCAATCTTTTACTTAACAGTTAATTTTTTTTTTTTTTTTTGGCAGTACTGGGGATTGAACTCAGGATCCTGCGCTTGCTAGGCAAGCGCTTATTTCACTGAGCTATATCCCCAGCCCTTTCTTTTACTTAACAGATTGGAGTTAATTCACATGGGAAACTGCAGAGTTCAACCATTTCATACTACAGATTTTAGAACTAGAAAAAAAATCTGCTTTTTATTTAAAATACTGACTATTTTTCAATATTTACACTTTATGAAAAATAAATTTTAATTTCTGTTAGTTCACACTAAATTCCATCACAAACAAATATGCATTATACAAAACTTTTTTTCTATGTCTCTGTCAAATTTGCTTTCTTAAGCACATATACTACTTCAGTTGTAGTCCTTGTAAAAGTTACTGGAGCTAAACTATATTTCCATAAAGCACATTTAGCTAATCAGTCATTTGCAGCTCTTACAAGCAAGGGCTTCTATAAAAGGGTGTCACATTTAAATGCTGATTCCATCACATATGCTTCACATTCTTTGTTTTCCATGAAGATTGATTAGTTTCTGTTGCAGCTCAAAATGAAATTCATATTTGTAATTTAAATAAATGTAGCTTCTTTTATTCTCCACCTACTTGAAATAAGAGCCCAATCTCTATCCATAAAATATTCCCTAAGGATGAGATTGTATTTCTGTGTTTACTGAGCAACATAAGGTAAGACAAGTATGTTAGAGGGAAAAAATATAATCCTAGGAATGCTGGAAAACTGTTAGAGGTTTGCAAACCAGGAAATTTTCAATGACACTAACCACCAAAAAAAAAAAAAAAAGAAGAAAGAAAAATCACTTTAGCTTAATCACATCCACTTTCAGTAAAGGATCATTCTCAGAATGTGTTCCCTTGGATCTAGACACAGTGAGGTCAATCAAATAACACGTTAACTAACCACACAAAAACTTGTGAAATATTTTTACTTGAGATATTGCATGTTGTGAAACCTCTTTGCCTTGAGGGATTATTTCTTATTTACAGTTTTTCAAGGAAAACATTTGGATTCTTCTGGATGACCAAAAATAAGAATGAAAACTTTATCAAAAGACATATGTAAGTGGTTTGTTGGGGTAACTGATGGATTGGGGTGGGTCAGAGGAATATTTTTAGCTCTGGAAATCTCCCAGGTAGATCACATTGCTTTTATGGTGTGTGTGTGTGTGTGTGTGTGTGTGTGTGTGTGTGTGTGTGTGTACGTGCCCCCTCTGTACTTATCAGTATGTCTGTGGATGGAGAGATAATTGCAACACCTGCTCTTCTATTGCTTTCTTTATACTCCTGCCTGAATTTTTTGCATGCTCACATATGCATGTGTGTCTGCATGTGTGTGTGTGTGCGTCATGTCTAGGAAATGAATAAATGAATCCAGGAAGTCCGAAACTATATACCTAGTCCACAGTTTCTTCACTTTTGAAGCAGAGTCTTTCCAAATTGCCTGGTCTGGCATTTGCTTTGTCATTCTCTTGGCTCAGCGTCTGGCATAGCTGGAATAGCAGGGGTGACACACTCTCCTAGGACTTTGCCTTAATTTTTATTCAAATACTATAGATATCATGGATATAAACACAGTTTCATGGACCTCTAAAAGAAACAAAGATTTGACTGGCAGCTTCTAACTTCTTTGAACAATTATTGTGAATATAAATTCTAAAATACATTGTGCCAGGGAATGAATTATGCCATGTGATGATAGTTTTAGAATAAGTAAATTTTCATAATGATTCTCAAAATGTGACTCAGATATCTTTTCTGAGTATTGATATATTACAAATTACCTTTTAAATTATGATGTATTTATAAAATTCAATGCACACATGCATATAATAGGAACTTGGACAAGTACATCTTGTGTAGTGATGATGGACTCATTGAGAGTGTATGTTTTGAGTTCTGTAATAAAAGTGCTATATTATGACCTTAGCCCAACTTGACTGTAATTATTGGCCCACTGACATGTGTAAGGAACCATCCTTCTGCTGATATCCCAATGGAAAGTTGTTTTATTTAGAACACGTTTTATTGATGGTTACATGAAGCAATGAAACACTAGAACATGATATTTAGTTCTTAAATAAAATTAAAACATAAAAATTTTACTATTCATGGAAACTCCAATGTTTATAAGCATTTCAACTGAACTATTAACAGAAATAAAGATAGTTATTGTTTTCTATCTCTAGCAATAACATTTATATACAAGTAAAATATGAATATAATAACATCAGATACAGATGTGATTATTTATTTGTTAAAACTAAATATTCCATTTTTATTTCAAATGAAAATAAATCTCAATCTAGTTCAGTATACACAAAATGTCTTGCATAGAGATTACATATGCAGAATATATAATATGTATATTTTATACACATATATCAGTATAAACACGCATACATGTGTACTATGTGTATATACATAGATATAATCAACTATTATTGAGACAGAATTTATCTTGTGGTTGGCCTTGTAGTAAATGATTGGATAATTAACCAGGTCTAGGTTGCTGCGACCCACACAAACCAAACAAGCCTGCAACAAGAAGGGTTTATTATAGCTGAAGAGTGAGGAGCAGACGGCCCAGGAGACCAGAGAAGCAGTGAGTTGTGCAAAGCTTGGGGTTTTAAAGGTCTCTTTTTTTTTCTTTCTTTTATCGGGGGGGCGGGTGTTCATGGGCCATTGCAGCTGACCAGCAGCACATCTGGTCCCTGTGGCCTTTGCAGTCTGGGAGGCGAGCAAGATAAGGGCATGGGCCACAAAGCTGCATCAGAGCAGCCCACCTGCATGGAACTCTGGGCAGGTGAGGCATGTGTGCATGCACTCTGTCCTGGAACTTTGGGTCAGGGAGGAGCTCGGTCCACGAAGCAGCATCTGAGCAGCCTTCTGAGCGGAACTCTTGGCAGAAAGCTTAAGGGACATTTTCCCACAGAGAGGGAGCCATTGGAGTAGCCTTTGCAATGGATCTTTCCTGGGTGAACTGCCTGGGTAATTAGTACCTCAATGCTTTTCATCTGACGTCCAAAATGACAAGACAGAGGAGCAAAACGCAGTCTCAGAACTCAACCCCACCCAGAACAAGTCCTGGAAACAATGATATAGGAGAACTAGGAAGCCACATATCCACAATTTCTGAAATGATCGCATCCGAAGTAAAGAAACAACTCCATCAGGCCATAGAAGAGATTAAAGCAGAAATAATCTCAGGCAAAAAATGAAGTGAAAATATGGTAGAAATGCTCCGCACATAAAGAGAAGAAACAGATAAAAGAATAGAAGAACATAGGAAACAAATGGAAATGTTACATGAGAAATTTAGAAATGAATTACAACAAATGAAACAGACTCAAAGAGATTGCCAGGAAATGAGAACTGCCATTGAAAGCTTGCAAAACAGCTTCAATGAAACCGAAGATAGAATTTCAGATCTTGAAGACAGCATGGCAGCTAGAGAGCGTGTAGAGAAGGATCTCATAAAGTCATCAAGGATCCAGGAAAAATCAATTCAACAGCTGCAAGATGAGGCAAAAAGAAATGATATCCGAGTAATAGGAATCAGTGAAACAGCAGGAGGCAACACAAATGATATAAAAAAATATTTGCAGAAATAATAGCAGAAAATTTCCCAAGCATGGTAAAAGATACTGAAGTACAGTTAACTGAGGCATATAGAACCTCAATGAGCCATAACCCAAATGAAACCACATCCAGACATATAATAGTCAAGATCCCAGACATCCAGTAAAAGAACACAATATTACAAGCTGCTAGAGAAAAGAGACAGATCACCTATAAAGGAAAGCCCATCAGAATCACAGCAGATTTCTCAACAGAAACCATGAAATCAAGAAGAGCTTGGAGCAAGGTATTACAGATTCTGAGACAAAACAGCTTCCAACCCAGACTGATGTATCCTGCAAAACTATCCTTCAAATTCAATGGAGAAAAAAAATATTTCCATGACAAAGAACAACTGAAGAACGTCATGAGTGCCAAACCAGCATTACAAAAAGTACTAAATGATATTCTAGACAGAGAAAAAAGTAACCACAATCTCAAGAACAACAATAGAAAGGAATGTTCAAACAGAACAAGCAAGTAAACAGATAGCAAAAGTAGGAAAACAACAAGTAAATAGCTGGACAAGAATAAACCAACATATAACCATCATAATCATTAATGTAAGTGGCTTTAATCCACCAGTCAAAAGAAACAGATTGGCAGAGTGGATTAAGAAACAAAATCCAATGATATGCTGTATACAGGAAACACATTTTACTAAAAAGGAAATCCACATGCTGAAAGTTAAAGGCCATAAAGCAATTCTCCATGCAAAAAGTTCCCAAAAAAAAGCAGGGGTAGCTATTATGTTTGCAGACAACGTAAACTTCAAACCAAAAACAATCAAAAGAGATAAAGAAGGCCACTACATACTAGCTAGGGGAAAGCTGCAAGAGGAAGAGATAACAATCCTAAACATTTATGCACCAAATACTGGAGCACCAAACTTTATAAGTCAAATACATGAAAAAGCAAATAATTAATAACACTACTGTAATACGGGACCTAAACACCCCTCTGACGCAAAGAGACAGGTGAACTGGACAAAAACTCAGCAAAGAAGTAACAGACCTGAACCAAAGGTATGAACAAATGGACTTAGTAGATGTATACAGAGTGTTCCAGCCCACATCAGAATACACTTGTTTCTCAGCTGCATATGGGTCTTTCTCTAAAATAGACCACATTCTAGCCCATAGAGCATATCTACCTAAACGCAACAGAATTGAAATTATCCCATGCATATTATCTGACCACAGTGGAAATTATCTGACCACTTGGAAATTAGACAACAACCACCTGAATAACCAATGGGTCACACAAGAAATTAAAGAATACATACAAACAAACGAAAATGCAAATACAACCTACCAGAATCTAAGGGATGCAATGAAAGCAGTCCTCAGAGGGAAATTAATAGCGATGAACTCACATATAAAGAAAAGAGAAAGAGAGCAAATAAAGAGCCTAATGCTACACCTCAAACTTTTAGAAAAAGAGGAACAAGCCAAACCAAAAGCCCAAAGAAGGGAGGAGATTATATAACTCAGGGCAGAAATTAATACAATTGAGACAAAGAAAACTCTACAAAAACTAAGTGAATCAAAGAGTTGGTTTTTCGAAAGAATAAAAAAAATTGATAAACCCCTAGCCAACCTTATCAAAACAAGGAAAGGAAAGAACTCAAGTTCATGCAATAAGGAATGAAAAGGATGAAATCACTACAGATCCCACAGAAATTCACAAGATCATTAATACCTACTTGAAAATCTTTACTCCAATAGGATAGAATACTCAGAAGAAATGGACAGGAAGAAGGGATGTCCAGATGTCTGAGGCAGAAGAAGCTAGACTGTTGAGAAGTTGATGGGCCTGTTCTCCCATTTATTGAATCTTTTCTTGGACCAGACTCGATTGGTTGGCATAGATGCAGCATTCTTCCCACAAGAAGAGATAGGTGCCTCCCTTTTCTGCTGAAAGAAATTTCAGAGCTCTTCTGTTTTGGAGGACAACTGCTACTAGTTGATCTATTTGAGAATAGAAAGGTCAAATGTGGAGCCCACTTGCTTGATGTGGGTGGTCAGCTGGTTACCAAGATGGAGGTTAAGGCCTGTGGAAGTTCCCAAAGTGGAGGCTCCCAGTGCCCCGGCCAACACTGAAGAGCTCAGGACAATGTCAATAGAGATGCTGCATCATGGGCGACAGGGTGGGTATAGGAATTGTTCAGGGAATTCCCCATTGGTGTAGATCTGTAAATGAGGCAGAGGAAGGACTGGAAGGCATGTTGCATTGGAGGGGTAGCAAGGAAAAAGGGTGGGGTTGCAGGGCCCAAAACAGGGGTAATCAGAGGTGGCATTGAAGTGGGTAGGAATTATCATGGTCTGGTTGCATAGGAGGGAACTAGGGTCTGGGTCAAGCCATAGCAAGTTAAGTTGGCCACAGGTGGAAGATATAGTCGTGAGCTGCAGTGCAGTGGAGGTTGGCCAGTGCAGGGTGTGGAGTTGTATTACCATGGAATGGTAATGACTGTGGTGTCTAGCAGGGAGGCACAGATCCAGCACTCTGAGAGGTTGAGTGGGATCTGGTAGATGGCTTGGAGGAGGGCCTTGAAGAGTTTAGTCAGTGTGGGTACCTGGGAGAGGGAGGAATTGAGTTTTCTGTTGATTTTCCAGAGAGCAGGAGGTGGAGTTGGGGAGGCAGCCCATGCTTGAGCGATCGTTATTGTGCCTTGGGGGTCCCGGCCAGTACCATCCACTCAGATGGCTACTTGGACCCCTTTGGTCCAGTTTTTTCCCCAGGGGTTGTGGATAGTGAGGTTGATGGGGTTGCACTTATGGGAGGAGCAAAGGCAGTTGTGGGTTGGAGCAAAATAGAGAGCTGGATTTTTCCTCTAGTGGGTTGGGAAGACCAGGAAACTGTCCACACTTCAGGCCAGGTGGGGCAATAATTTTTGTATTGACTGCCAAGGGGGCCATTAGAGTCAAGGCCTGGCCAGAAACAGAGGTATTTGGAACTGTGTGAGTAAAAGTATTTCCAAGAGCAAACCATAGGAAGACCTACCCGTGTGGGGGCTGCAAGCATCAAAAAGAGAGAGAGAGGAGGAACAGCCAGTCAAGAGACAGTCTGAAAAACTGAACTGCTGGTCAGAAGCACTGACAGTGAAGCACCAGACTCCTGGGATGCCGCCCAGGCAGAGGGAGGTGGAAACGCTTAGAAGAGGGCTGATCATTCTGGGATGGGGGAAGAAGAGGAGTACATTTTAGAAGGAGCCTTGTGGGGGGAGAGCCTTAGCAGATCAGGCAGGCTTATCTGATTGTTTGTCCTGTCAACAGGGGCATCCTCTTCAGGGAGGTGAGATGGACCCAGGCCGATCTCTCAAGCAACTTAGCTGTGGTTGGAGTGCTGAGCACCACGGGGAATGGGCCTAGCCAGTGGGTCCTGGTGCCTGGAGCTGATGGATGCTTGAGAAGCACCTGGTCACCTGGTTGTACCTGTAGGGGTACTAAGGTTTTGTCAGGTTTGGGTATGTTTTGGTCAGCACATGATCATAGGACGTTTCAGATGAGAAAGAGGACAGGCAGGTAATTGGCAAAAGGATTAGAAGCAGTGAGGGAAACTGGAGAAGGAATGGTCACCCATACATAAGTTTGAAGGGCTGAGGTGGAAGGGTTGGCAGGGGCCAGCTCTAAGTTGGGTGAGGGCTACAGGTAGGAGGTATGGCAGTGATTGTTGGGTTTCAAGGGAGAGTTTAGAAAGATGGATTTTGAGAAGATGGTTAGCCTTTTCCCCCTTTCCCAATGCTTGTGGGTGGTAGGGGGTGTGCAGGGCCCAGCGAATGTTGAGAGCCTCAGAGAACTGTTGGGTGATCTTAGAGATAAAGAGCCTGGTCCATTGTCTGATTGGATGGAGCATGGGAGGCCAAAGTGAGGAATGATATCTCATAGGAGGGTCTGTGTGACAGTGTCTGCTATCTCACGGGAGGTGGGGAAAGCCTCAATCCATCCCATGAAGGTGTCCACCCAGGTTAAAATGTATTTGAGGTTTTTGTGTCTGGGAATGTGTGTTAAGTCTATCTGCCAGTCCTCTCTGGGGAGGGATCCCCTAAATTGTTTGGGGGAGAAGGATGGGAGGGTCATTGGGGCCCTTGTGGGTTGATCTTGGAACAAGTCGGACATTGGGAGGAAATTCATTGGAGGCCGAGTTGAGGCCTGGGCAATATATCCCAGCCTCCTGGGATCTAGGAGTCTCTTCAGTGGTCTCCATCCTATATGTAAGGAATTATGGAGCTGGCTGAGAAAGATTTGGGCTTGGTCGTCTGGGAGGCATTATTTGCCATCCAGTGGGAGCCAGCCTTTAGGGTTATATGAAGTACTCTTTTGAGAGAGAAGTTCTAGTTGTCACTGTGGGTAAGTGAATCCTTTGCGGGCCAGGGATGGGGCAGCAAGAGCTTGGGTGTGTGTCAGAGCAGAAGGAGGGGGCCAGGGCCTGAGAGTCACATGTTTGGCTGCTCTGTCTGCCTGATCATTGCCTTTGGATATCGTGTTGGTGACTCGTTGGTGTCCTCTGCAATGAATTATGGTGGCCTGGGTGGGAAGGTAGATCACATTGAGTCACAAGATAAGCTTGCCATTTTGGATGGAGGAGCCCTTGGTGGTAATAAGCCCACATTCTGCCTAGATGGCCCCGTGGTGGTGAATTATGTGGTAGACATACTTGGAGTCTGCAGATACTGACAGTAGTCCTGGAGGCCAGATATAAAGCTCTGGTGAGGGCTATGAGTTCTGCCTTTTGGGAGGAGGTGCCAGGGTGAAGGTGACTAACCTCAATAGTTTGAGACAATGGCATATCCAGCCTTGGGCCCATCTGGGCCCGAGGAGGAACTTCCATCTATGAACTAGGTATGTTGAGCATCAAGTAAAGCTGGGGTCTTGATAGAGGTAGCAGTGGGGATGAGGTCAGTGAGGGTTTTGCGACATGAGTGGGTAGTTGCGGTGTCAGAGAGGGGAGAAGGGAAATGGGATTAAGGACCCTGCATAGTTTTAGGGAGACCTGTAGGTTTTCTATAAAAGTGAGGTGGAAGAGTTGAAGGCAGGAAGGAGCCATAAGGTGTAGGGCCTGGCATGAGAGGAGGTCCACAAAGTGGTGGGGGAGAATAGACTGTAATTTGTCCCTGCAGTGGGCTTCATGTGTTAAGATGGCAGTGGTCACCACGGCTCTAAGACAAGGACACCAACCATGAGTGGTAGGGTCTAGTTATTTAAAAAGATGCTACAGGGGCAAAGTCAGGGCCTTTGTGTTGACCCAGGACCCCCGAAGCTGTTCCGTGAGCCTATGAAGTGAAGAGGTAGAAGGGCTGAGTTGGATCAGGAAGAAATAGAGCAAGTGCCTGTAGGATAAGAGTTTTGATCTGGATGAAGGCCCGTTGGATGAGACAGGGTCTGTTATGGGCTCCTGCATGGGGCCTCAAGTTGCCTCATACAGGCGTTGTGACAGAGGGTGGAACGGGTGATCCAGAGATGGAAGTATCCCACAAGCCCAAGGAAAGATTGAATTTGTTGTTTGGTGGTGGGAAGCATGAGGGAACAGAGAGCTTCCCTTCAGTCCACTGTGAGATCTCAGGTGGTGGGAGTGAGATGGAACCCCAGGTATTGGACAGAGGGGAGGGAGAGCTATGTCTTGTCATGAGAAACCTGATAGCCCCTTTGAGAAAGGAAATTTAGGAATGTGGTGGTATGGAGGGAAGGGCTGCAGAGAAGTAGGTCATCAACATATTAGAGCAGGTGGCTGGGTTTGAGATTTAGAGTAGCCAAGTCAGCTGCTAAGGCCTGACCAAAGTAGTAGGGGCTATCCTGGAACCCTTGTGGGAGGACAGTCCATGTCAACTAGGAAGTCACTTGAGTAGCTGGGTCTTCCCAGGTAAAAGCAAAGAGGGAGTAGAAGGAAGGATCAAGTGGGATGGTAAGAAAGCATCCTTAAGATCTAGGACAGAGAAATGAGTGGAGATAGATGGGATTTGACTAAGTAGTATGTGTGGGTTGGGAACAATGGGGGTAATGGGGCAGACAGCTGACTTGATCACCCCGAAGTCCTAGATCAACCTGTAGGTACCATTTGGTTTGACTATGGGTAGGATAGGGGAATGGTAGGGAGAGTGTGTAGGGATGAGGAGATTTTGTTTGAAGAGTCAGTCTATGATGGGCTTGAGCCTGAGTCAGTGACAGAGAGAGATGGAGAATTAGGGATGGTTTGAGAAGTGGGAAGGGTTTTGGATGGTCACGACAATAGGGCTGTGATGATCAGCCACCATGGGTTGAATGGTGTCCCAGACAGCTGGGTTAACTTCACCTAACATGAAAGGGGTGTTAGGAGGTGTATGGGGGCGGGGGAGAAAGGAAGTGGGAGGACAGCCAGGACCAGTGAAGGCCTGAGAGGCTTTGGAAAGGAGAGGGTAAGTGTAGCTTATTGAAGGAGTCTCACCACAAGAGGGGAATTGGACAGTGGGGAATGACCAAGAAGGAGTGGGTAAAGAGCTAGCTACTGATAAGACAGAGCAGTGGGCTGTGGGGAGTAGGCATTGGGGAAGGCCCTTGACTACCATCATTGTGATCTGAGAGGGAAAGTTTTGTCCTGAGTAACTTGGGAGACTGGACCATCAGGCTCCTGTTTCAACAAGGAAGGAAATGGACTTACCCACCACCTGGATAAGTACCCTGGGCTCCTCAGATGTGAGCAGAACTTCGTTTGTCTCATTGGTGGGGGCATGGAAGCCCAGGCCCCATCAGCTGGCATCAGCAAGGCCCAAGAGGTCTGTGAGTGAAGAAGGGGAGGGGACCACTGGGGCTGGAGAGGAGGACCTCTGACACTGTAGGAAGGGAAAATCCACTTTCCAGTGCCCCTTATGCTTGCATTGAGGACAGGGACTCAGGGGTAGGTGTGGATTTGGACACTCACAAGCCCAGTGGCCCTCCTATCCACATTTGAAGCAGGGCACCAGAGGTTGCTGGTTGGTTAGGAGCCCAGTGGACTGTTTGGTTTCCTGAGGGTTAAAAGCTGCTGCCAGGAGCTCGCATTTTTGTTTGGTGCAGGCAAGTCTTTCCTCTTTTTCCTTTCGGCCATTAAAGACCTTGAAGGCTAGGTTTAAAAGTTCACGGTGGGGAGTGTTAGGGCCTTGGCATCCCTTCCAGGTTTTCAGTACCAAATGATTGGATAATTAACCAGATCTAGGTTGTCTCAACCCACACAAACCAAATCAGACTATGATGCAAGAAGTACTTATTATAGCTGAAGAGCAAGGAGCAGGGCTGCCCAGCAGACCATAGTAGCAGCAACCTGTGCAAAGTGTAGGGATTTAACGGCCCCTTTCTTTTTCTTCCTTTTTCTGGGGGGAGAGGTTATGGGACATTGTAGCTGACCAGCAGCACTTCTGGTCCCTGTGGCCTTTGTAGTCTAGGAGGTGAGCAAGGTAAGGGCAGAGGTCACCTTCACAACCTGGCCTGACCTGGGGACCTAGGCTGGAGCTGCTGTTTTTCTCTTGCAAAGGGTGAGGGAGCTTTGGAGCCACTGGATGACTTATCAATAAGCTCTTCACATTTTTTTGTTTGTTTGTTTTATTTAACTGACAAAAATGAGAAAGGTTGCTAAGGTTAATTGACACTTTTTTATTCTTTTTTTTTTTTTTTTTTGTCCTTTTGAGACAGTTTCACAATGCAATTCTGGCTGGCCTTGAACTCACTTTGTAGCCCAAGTTGGCCTCAAAATTGCACTGATTCTCCTGCCTCAGCCTTCTGAGTGCTGTAATTACATAAGTGTGTCTCCACTCCCAGTGATTAATTGATTATCTTACAAAAGGAAATTGTGGTTTAGCTTGGTTTCATAATTTGCACATTTGTTTAACTAAAAAATATACAATATTGTGTATGAATATTATTAATACATTTTTCAAAATAAAAATTTGGATCAGGGCTTTTGGGAAGATGGTGACCCAGTAAACAACAGAGAAAGATCCTCCCTGAGGATCGCCACCCAGACACTGGAATATAGCAACATGAGAAAGACAGAAAGGAGAGAAATGGGTCCTCCAAACCCAGGAAGGATCTGAAATGAGAATTGAAGCCCTCAGAAAGAGCAAACAAGACCTCTCCTGGAGGAAAGGCTTGGAGGGCCGCCATGGCGCCATTGGAGGAAGAGGAGGAGGGGAAGAAAGGAGTCACTGCTCCAAACACACCCTCAGCCTACACCCTCATTCTGGCACTTGCAGCTTCAGCTTCAGAGCCCCGTGCTCGTGGGAGGCCCCTGATTCAGCCAGGGGAGAGCAGAGTGCCGAGAGCTGGTCCACGACAAGAACAGAGAAAGCGCAGCCCAGAAAAGAGGCAGCGGTAGTTAGGAGGTGTTGTGGAACCCAGTGTGAGATGAGAAGTTACAACAGCCACTAAAACAGAATCCCCACCCAGTAGCAACTTTTCTAATCAGCGCCTGGAGGCAAGGTGGATTCAAAGTAACCAGTACACAGCCCACCACATCCAGCTCTACACCTGGCCCGAGGCTGTGACCTCTTACCTCTCCACTGAGTGAGCAACTACCAGCAGAGAGCAGCAGAGGGCAGTGGCAGTGACCCCAGGGCCACAGTAATTCCCAAGGATCCAGCCAAAGAACAAACAGGAACAGGAGCACAACAGTAAGAGAGAGCTGCAGATGGTGGTGGACCACATGACCCCACACCCTTCTTACTCCAACTCCAAGCAGGAAGCATGAGCTGTTACCAGGCTTCAGCTTCCCCCTTGAACTCTCTCTCTGAGCACCTTGAGTCATGGTGGCCCAAGCACTCCACATGTGTCCCTGACAGCAATGGGCTGAGTCCATGGGCTTCAGGACTCACCCTAAACTACTAATATGAGCACCAAGAGGGACTTCATACTGCTTGCATATATGAACCTTGTATGAGCCCATAGTGACAAATTACACAAAAAGCAGCAGTCCTGGAGTACAAGAGACAACAACATACTCTACACAGCAGACCCGTGAAAATCCTGCAATTCTCTCCTCGAACTAATAACTAAACTCAGTACACATCCTGGACTACCACAGTGAGTATGGGTGGGGGAGACCTCATGCCACCTGTGCCCAGCATCTTTAGTGCACCCAATGCCCAACTGCAAGGGGTAGGGCGCAGCAACACTGGAGATGGAGAGGCAGGAGGAAGTAAAGACTTGGAACCTGGGGACAGCCTCCAAAGAGTCATAGGCAGCCTACAGGGAGACACTAGTGGTCTATAAGGAGAACCTGCGGGCCCCTATGGGGAGTTCAGCAGCCTGAAGGGTGAGGGGGCTCCCTCCAGGCTACATGAGAACCCTGAAGACCTGGACCGGACCTCTGACAGTGCAGCAACATGCAGAGCCCGGCAGTCCTCGGGGGCGACCCTGCAGACCTGACTGGGCCAATGGCATCAAGGCAACAGGGCAGAGTCCAGCAGTCTATAAAGGGGCAATCCTGTCCACCAGACCAGACCTCTGGCAGGTGGTGATGGAGCAGAGCCCAGCCATCCACTGGGGTGAACCCGAGAACTCGATCGGGCCTCTGGATGTGCTGTACCAAAGCAGAGCCTGGTGCTTTGCTGGGTAACCCCACCGACTCAACTGGACCCCCAATGGCCTTGAGGGCTTGTCATTGGGGGCTTGACCATAGTGAACATGGTTTCCTGCCTATCTACCATCTTTGAGGATGGGTGCTTTTCCACCTCCTGCCATAGCAATTTGTGTACACCCACGTTTGTTACAGCATAGTTTGAAGTAGCCATGTCTCTTCCCAATGTGAGAGCCCGAAGGAGGAAATAAACCAAAAAGCACAGTTACTATCAGAGGGAAGAGGACTAACTGGGTGATAGAACAATGGATATGAGGGTAGAGACAATTGATTAATCAAAGGAGCCATCAACTGTATAACTGAGAAACAAATGCGAAGATAACATCATGTAATACAGCATCCAGTGTTAATTTCCTACTATCTTCTCTATAATTTGGTATTTCCTTTATTGTTTTTGTGTTAACAAATGCAAAGATGGCATTATGTAACATAGCATCCAATGCTAACTCCCTACTATCTTCTATATAATTTTGTATTTCCTGTGTTGTTTTTGTGTTATTCTGGTTTATATGCCTCCCTTCTTTTGTCTTTAAAATAAAAAAAAAAAAATATTTCGATGAATTTATCTTCTATGCTTCTTCATAAGATCAAGCTATCTTTTCTTTAATTATTTCCCACATTTAGCAGGAATTCATACTCTGAAGGGGCAATTTTGGCAATAAAATTGGCTTGGCATCACTTAAAGATGAGAAAAGAAGGAAAGGCAATTTACACTCATAGGAGGAGAAACATCTTTTACACATGTGAGTCTTGAGTATATTTTTACTAAACTGAAAAATTCCGTGGAGAGACAGAAAGCAAAATATATGAAAAAGAAGATTATTTATTTATTTACTGTCTTTTTGAGACAGGGTCTTGGCGTGGAGTTCAGGCTGGCCTTGAACTCACTCTGTATTCCAGGCTGGTTCTGAACTCACAGTGATCCTCCTACTTTAGCCTCTTGAATGCTGGGATTATAGACATGCATCACCACAGTCAGTTAAAAAGAAGATGATTTAGTAAAGACATTTTTGGGATAAAATGACAGAAGAATGACCTAAAGACTTTGATAAAATAACATGCCTAAAACTATAGGATGAAAGAAGTAAAGGAAGGAGTAAGAAAATATAAGAATGCTGTGATGTGTTTGTGAGTTATCACACCATGATGGTGCATAGGGAAAGGAAGAAGTGCGGGTAGGAACTAAAATCTCCTGCAGAAGTGGAAAGCCTGTCGTGGGTTGTCAGCTGAACCATGTGAGACAGGCCTTAGCAGAAACTACGTAGCCTAATAATAAACAAAATGACTGACAAACAGCACTGCATCTTTAAAGCCACTTTAAGTTTACAGTGAATATTTCATTTTATGAAAAATTAATTCACTTAATCAAGCTGCCATAGCTTCCTTAGTAATACGCACAGAAAATTGTCAAAATTCTGAGAGATTTTTAATTTTCTAATGAGATCTTAATAGTTACAAGAATGAGGCCTTTTTTGTTTGCGATGAAATACACTTTCAATGCTCCACACACTCCTGTCATTTATCTAGGCTCCCAGTTGTGTGCTTGCATAGATAAAAAGGATTTTTTAAAGTCATAGAACATTTAAAGTTAACAGTGCTCTAAATACTGGTCAAACAAAGCTATGTTTTCAAATGATAAGACTGTCAAAAGGCTGGGGATATAGCTCAGTGGAATAAGCGCTTGCCTAGCAAGTGCAGGGTCCTGAGTTCGATCCCCAGTACTGCCAAAAAAAAAGAAAAAAAAAAAAGGACTGTCAAAAAATTGTTTAAAAATAAAGTCAAAAATTTCTAAAGGCTAATATTTTAAAGGGAAAGACAAAAAAAAACAACCCTTTAGAAAAAAAAAAACAGAAAATATACAAAAGATACCAATCTAACAAATTACTGCACAACTCTTTAATTGACCTTAAATCAGTCAATATACGCAATAAACTTTCTAAATTTCCACTGATGTTAGAGAATCTTTAGGAAGTTTTACTCAAGATGGCTAATTAAGTTAATCACAATTCATGACTATTAAATCCACATTCTGGGTTCTCAAAGTAGAGGCAAGTTCAGTCAGAACATTCCAGGACACCTGGACTTAAAAATTTGGAGGTGTTTTGCAAGATCAGCTTATACTGCTCAGTAAAATTACTGCCATCACACCAAAGTGAGTGGTTATTTATTAAGGCTCATCCTCCTCAACCTATAAGCATTATTCAACAATTTATATGTTAGTATCTTACTGAGTCAAATTTCACTTATTGTACAGGTTGAACATCTTCATAGTGCTACCTCACCAGTCCTTCTGAGTTTGAAATTTGATTTCATTTTTCACCTGATTCTAGAAAACATAGAAGCAACATACAAATCTTTTCAATTAGAAAAGTAAATCTAATCATGTTTTATATAGCATTATGTGACCGTAAATCTTGATATGCCAAAATTATTGAGTTAAGAAACACTTAAGAGAGTAGTAAAGCACATCCCTACATCTGTTTGCGTGGGTTGTGGAGGTGTGGCCTTGCACACTGATGCACTATTGTCCCTCCCCCCTTGCTCTGAGGACCTCTTCTATTGCTGTGCTCTTAGCAGCTTTGATCTCTTCAACCAGCATGTGCATGTGCCTCCCTCGGAGCCAGTAGACTCTGGACTGAAACACGTCAAACATGTCACCTAAATTAAGCTTTTTCTTGTTTAGCTTATAAGCTTCAGATATTCTGTCCAGCACTGCGAAAGCTAATGCAACATGTATACTGAGTGTTCTCTAATTTAGATTCCTTTGTCATCCTTTCCTTTTCACTCAACTTTTGTTGTCTAATAATTGGCTATTTGCGTGTCAATTTCACATGTCAACTTGCTAAGGGAATATACGGTATTTGTCTGCCATTATTCTGTATGTGTCCGTGATAGTGTTTTGAAGTGCGTAATATGTTAGTATGTTACAAGTAAAACAGATTATCTTCCCTAATATAGCTTGCCCTAATCCAGTCATTTGAAGAAATGTTATAAAGAAAAATAAAACTCTCTGCTTGACTGCTTTGACCTTAGACGTTAATCTATTCAGACTTCATATTCAAACCAAAATATCAGCTCTTTGATTTTGAGACACAACTTTCAGTGTGAAATTTACTTCATTGCTTCTCTAGTTTCATACTCAGATTGCAGCTCCACTTCAGCAGATGCAGATACTAGCTTTAGCAGATATTGGCATTCTAACCATAGGAAACAATTCTTTATTTTATATAATATATAAATTTATCATGCAGTAGAATGATGCAATGTATATTATATGTAATAAATCAATTATAGTAGAAGTATATTTCTCTCTGTGTATATATATGTTTTATGCCCAGAGTTGATTCTAGAACCTCTTTTGCTTTCTTATTTCCAGTTAGATTTGCAGCAGAATAAAACCTAAAGATCAAAGTGAACATAAATTACTTACTAGTCTGCATTCTTCCTACTAACATTTGTAGGCTACATCAGTTTACCTAAAGAACATAGCTGTTTCCAGAAAGTGCTATTCATAAATATATTTCCTGTCATTTGTGGTAATGCTACATGCCTCGATTTCTTCAAACTTGGAAGTTAGAATGATAATTATGCCCTCAACATAGTTATTAGACCCCAGAGTGTTTGACAAGCCCTTCTAGATTTTTCTAGACTTTTGTAAATGATCTCATTCCTTAATTAAACTGTCTTTAATTTAACCAAGATGAGCAAGCCATCTGTTTTCTGCCAAATGCTAACTAAAACAACACCCAAAATGTTCACAGCACAAACTACTCAGGAAGGAGTAAATGAATGTAACAATAGCTAAAGAAAATTGTTTTGAAGGTATCCTTTTCTTCTTATTAAACACATAAGATTTAGTATTCATAATTCTTATTGGTTTCACTGGAAAAATATATTCATTTTGATTACTTAGAATTAATTCACATTTGAACATTCCAATACTTAGCAACATTCTTTAATCCTTGTGGCAACCAATATGATCTTTTTAAAATAAAAACCATACTATTGTATGTCACTTCATTCAAAGCCTCATAGAAAGTCCCCATCACAGAATGAAAGGCAAATCATCCTCATATCTTATAACATGACACAGTGTTCTACTCCTATGTTCATAACCTCCACCTCCATCTATACCAACTACACTGCTTTCTTCTTTGCACTTGAGCGTGCTGACCGTGATGTTGCTGCAGGATCTTCGCCATGCATACCTTTTAAAATTATTTTCAAAAATATGGAACATTTCAGAATTTGCGTATCATACTTTCTTGGAAGCAACATTAATCTCTGCATCATTCAATTTGAGTATATATATGTTGCCAAATCAACACCTTGATTATCATTTTGCCAACAAAAGATACTTTCTGACATCTTCACTGTTCTTTCTTTCATAATCTTTACATCTGTGATGGAATGTTTCTTATCAGAGAGTCATTCCCTGAAAATCCCCATGCATTGAAATCCATCTTACCATTCTTCCTTAACCTAAAGCCTTTGATTTAGTCTTTAAAATATCAAGTGCTGACACGCCTATGACTTGTCTGTGTCTTATGTTTCAGTGTCTTCTTTCCACAGATTCTAGCTTTTGCTTATTATCATTTCTGTTCAGTGCAAAAAACATGAAAGCATTTCTTATAATGCTTTCCTCCTTATGATGAATTTCCTAAAACTTTGGCTGCCTAAAAGTGCATTTTGAAGGATGTTCTTATTAGATATTGAAATACTGATGGAGAGGCTAATTTTTTTCCTTTATCTCTGTTATCTTCTTTATTACGTTCTGGCACTTTTTTCTGTCATGTGGTCAGCTGTCATTCTTATCTCTGACATCCAGCATGTAATGTGTCATTTTCCCTTCATATGTTGAAGAATTTTTGTTCATCTTTTCCCATTTCAGCATTGTGTCCCAAATTTTAATTGACATTTTATTCATCTGATTGAATTTTGCTGACTTTATCAGATCTACAATCAGACATTTTGATCTAAATTGATATTTTTAATCCTTTATTTCATTTAATTTTTTATAACATTCCTATTTTTTGTTTTTGTGTTTCTATATCTATTCTCTTCCTGGGAATATCAGTGTAGGTTAAGACTGACTAACTCACACTTTTGTAAATGTGTGTTGCCTTTTATCAAACTCTTCTTTCACTTTCTCTACACATAAGCTATTGTTTATTGATCATTCCTCAAGATCACAGAATTTTCCATCACTGACTTCCCAATTCTCTGATCAAAGTTTATCTATTGTTCTTTAAGAGACTTTTTCAATATGTTTAATATTTTCATCTTCTATAGCAACATATATCAGCCATCTTTGGGTTATTTCTTGTTCATTTAATTTATTTCCCCATTTATCATGTAGTGCTAGTGATCAAACCTATGGCATCGCATTTAGTAAACAATTGCCTTAATGTCTCCCTTCCTTTCTTTCATTCCTTCTCTCATTCATTTATTTTTATTTTATACTGAGCAATATTTTACAGTTTATGTACATCACTGTATTATGTTTTATATTTTGCCAATTTTAGTGATACATGTAAGGGGTGTATTCTGTGATATTTCTCTAAAAGATGTTTATTTTATTCTAGTGGATGTGCCATAAAAATGCTGACCACTTTTCACTTGTGTGTGTTTGGCTTTTAGGACAGATATCTCTAAAGACCATGGTTCCCATGTCTTGTTGGCCTAGAGTATAAAGTGCTGTAGTATTTGAATGCCAAGAGACATTAAATTTCACTAAGTTGAACTAGTCTTTCAATCTTACCCAGGTCTGTCTGTCTGTCTATCTATCTATCTATCTATTTATCTTAAAGTTGTTTTCTTTTCTGGAAACACAATCCTCTGGAAAACCTGTCTGGGTATTCTTCACCCAAATTGTTTCTCCTGCTGCTTCCTCTCTGGTGAATTGCCTCTTTAATTCCAGTCACTGTAGCAGCTACAGTAATTGATAAAAACTTTCTCACTGCTACTATACTTCTATGTACTGATTATAACATATCTCACTTCACTGGATGTTGTATCCAGGCAAAGAGCTAGATTTACATCTGCTAAGCTTTGTGTTGAAATATCCCATCAAAGTCTCCTGTAGTTGTCATAGGTGGGGCCTTGTGGAAGTGGATAGATCTAAGGTGTGTGACACTGGAGGAAGGATGTGAGGCTTAGATTGACTGATGATGTGATACTAGGATTGAGGGTGTCCCAATCTGAGTGTGACAGCTACCTACCCCGAGGGTAGGGAACCTGGATAAGATAGAAGGTGTAGAAAGAGGGCCGCTTCACTACTTCACTGTTTTGCTGCCTTCTTGGTTACAGTGGCCATTCCACCCTGACTTGGAGCCAGGCAACTATGAACTGAAACTTCAACAAACTCTAAGATTGAATAAATCTTTCCTCACTTAATTTGGACTGTCAAGAATTTTACCTGAGCAACAAGAAAAATAAGACAACACCCAAAGCAATAATAAATAAATAAATAAATAAATACACAAAGAAAAACAGTAACAAAAAATATCCAAAATTTCCTTCTCTGCTTTGTACAGTGTTATAGTTTCTTATTGCTTGACAGTTTGATTGCAACTGATCTGTCAAATCTTGAAAATAATTATGTATCATTTTTCTTTCTTTTTAAAATTCATTATTGGAAGATTAGAGAGTTGAGTCAAAAAGACTAGTGTCATGTTTGTGATAACTTAGTAGGGGACACTAAACAAATAATTAAGGAAGGACAAACACTATTTCTGTGTAATACTATTATCTATTTAGGTACTTATATCCAATCACATAGGAAGGACATAGGTACAGAACGCTGAGAAGATAGCTCAGCTCTATAATTGAAACACAAGATCAAGGCCAATTTAGCACATCTTTTCAGCATAGATGTCTTAAATATTAAGGTGTAAGGATATTGTTTAGATTGTATAACACTGTTGTTAATAATATGGATTTTAACAATTAAGCCTTTAGAGACAATTTTCCTGTTTTTTCTCTGTTTGTATGTTTATCTTTGTATTAGTTCAACAACTGAACTTGATTTTTTTCACTTTATTTATTATCCTACCAATCGTTAAGAAAACCTCAGGTATGTTAGTGATGTGCTGTGTCCTGCAGAGATCTCAAAGCTCCCCAGGGGAAAGGACAGTAAGAAGCTGGAGAAATAAAGACAAGAGACAGAAAGATGAGGTCAGGTGGAACCCTCTCTCCGGCTGGAAGCAACTGCTCGACAACTGTTGTGTATTTATTTCTGCTCTCAGGAGGTTGATGTCAGTTTCAACCCATCTTTCTAGCAACTCTGTATATGAGTCTGAGCATGTCATATTCTTGGATCTGGGAAAGCTTGTTTTTCTGGATTGCCTCAGGAACTCTTTGTTCTTGGATCTGCCTTTCCTCACGCCAGCACACATGATCAGTTTCCAACTGTAGCTGCTCCCTCCATTTCCCCCTTTTCTGTTTTATAGTTGTAAGTGATGTGTGGTCAGTTGAAGTTTTAGGAGCTATGTTTGGAGGACTCTGTAGAAAACCTTCTGATTCTCATACACTTTTCATTCTGAGTGAATTTACTTGTTTAAACTAAAGATTCCTGCTCCGAAGATTTTAGGTACCTGTGTTCAGCAATTTAACCTTATACAGTCCATTAACCCATAATACTAGTCAGTTATCAGTGTAGCTAACAATTGTCAGAAGTCATGAGTGACTTTTTTATAGCTAACATATTACTATGGCATTTTTTTATACATCTTGGTTATACTTCTCTGCTGGGTATTCAAGACCAAGTTAAGGTGAGACCTACATTAATCAATTTGCCTCATCTATCAAGGTCAGTTAAGTCTCTTCAGGAATTACCTTGGAACCAAGTACAGCACCTCATAGTTTTCCTGTCAGTGTCAGAGATCTGGATGAGTCACGGTCATTGCTTGACAAAGTTGCTTTTGATTTTTTTGTCTCCTGGTCACCCTCCTTGGGCACAATATACATTGTTGAATCACTTTCCTTTGTGGTCTCACAATCTCCTTGATCAGAAGATCAGGGATTCAGTCATGTTATAGGATATATCTGAAAAGATTCTCTTAAGACCTGTGTCTTTCTTGACCTCAGAGAGCTAGGGTTAAAATATTGGCTATCCTCTTAGCGCATCTATCTCTCTAATATTTGGTCTCCAAATTTCAGTTGTTGAATATCCAAAAAAGAAGGTGAATGCCATTACATTGTAATAGAGGCAGTAAGCTTAATATTTCTATCTTATCTGAATATGAAACACTTAAGAACATAAAATGGAACTATTATTGTGTCACAAACATGGATGTTCTAATATTTGAATCCCTACAGAATAAAGAAGATAAATTAAATATTTTACAGAGAAAATTAGAAATCAATACCATACATACCATTGCCGCATACAATCATGATGACATTTTGTAGTGTACTTAAATTTTCATAGTGGCATAATATAACCATTTTAATTAATCATCTATATTTACTACATGAGATTTTATGTAATTTCTTGTCCTTTATCGGGATGTACATTACAAGGTTTTGCTAATGACAGATGTCTAGGTCTGAAAGAAATGTCTATCACCATAAACAATCCTTGTTTTACATTTTACAAAACCTTTACTTCCAAAGGTATGAATATACTTCCTATACCATGAGATTACCAATATTGAATTGTCATACATGTGTAAAAACTTTTTTTTTTATTTTAGAAACATAAAAGTACAAAACCATATTGACAAACAGACACCCATTATCATAGAAAATAGTACAATCACAACTAATCTATAGACAAGGTGATATGGTCTCAACAGTAGTTGTTGCTTTATCCATTGATATCTT